>CAUZXS010005865.1:145000-262726 GCA_963585895.1 Sepioteuthis lessoniana
ATATATATATATATATATATATATATATATTCACTATATATACATATATCCACTATATATATATGCCCAATATATATTCATATATACACTATGTATATATATACACTATATATTTATACTATATATATATATACATATATATATACACTATATATGTATATATATATATATACTCTAAATATATATATATATATATGCATACACTATATATATATGTGTGTATATATATACGCTAAATATGTATATATATATACATGTATATATATACAATATATATATATACAGTATATATATACACTATATATATAAACACTATATATATGAATAAGTAAAGTTAGCGACCATAGTCGAGGGTGACCCGAAGGCTCCCTTTTCGATAGCTACTACACCAAGGTGTAGGGGAGGGCGCTACTCCATTCCCAGGATTGCTCCACTTTACCCTTGAACCGTACCTTATAATGCTGAGTGTTAAGCAAGGTGGTATCAAGTTCCATTTTTAAAGTCTTTGGTATGACTCGACCTGGGATTGAACCCAGGTCTCCCGGGCCATTGGCGAACACTCTAACCGCTGGGCCAATGTCACTACATATATATATACATATATACACTATATATATGTTTGCATTATAGATATATATAAAGGATATATGTGTATATATATATATATATATATATACACCATATATATATATATATAAACTCTCTCTATATATGTACATATATATATATATACATAATATATATATATACATAATATATATATATACTTGTATACATTATATATATATATATATATTATTTTCACGTGGTCTACCATTGAGAGGAGAGAAATAAGTTATTTCCCCTAACCCTCTGCGTTTTAATTAACAGGCCGCCAAAGACTGACCGTTAAAGAGGAATAAGGAATGTAGGTCAGTTCCTCGCGGCTGAAGTAACAAATCTGGGTTAGAATGAAAGCCAACAGATGTTTGCACTCTGTGACTGGATGGATAAAAAAGGATATAGGGACATATAGTAGTCTGAACTAATTGCCTGACAGGGTGAAGGAAGGAGAAGGAGACTTAATGATTGGCCAGAACCCTAAAAAATGGAAGTAGCTTTTTTCGTCGTTAGCGGAAATAGAAAGAAAGAAATCAGTTTTAGGACAGCAGTTGGGGTGACAAGATGTGCGGACACTGTGGCCAAGACTCCGGGTGAAGAAGCGAAAAAAAGAATCTTGGAAAAGAAGAGAACTGATGCCTTCTAGCCAAGCTGTAAAAAAATCCTGTAAGCCCGTAAAAGAGAAAATACTGTCAGAAGGTACCCGTCAAACAGCTAAGTAAATCTTAAGACTACTTTCTCCCGACACACTTCCTAAACATTGCAATTACATACTCTCTCTCTCTCTCTCTCTCTCTCTCTCTCTCTCTCTCTCTCTCTCTCTCTCTATTTAAATAAGGAAGAAAGACATTTGTACTTTGACATTATCCGCTGATAATATAGCCGTCACGCTAAATGTGTGTGCGCATGTATTAAAAACCTTGTAATATTTTATATCTCTCCTCGTGTTGAAATTTATTCATTGTGTTTTCTGCCTATCAAGTTGTCTTTTGCATGTTCCTTTTCAGCTTCATTCGCCTCAATTTATTTACGCTAAATGTCCTATTCGCCTTTTAAAAATATGACACGGGAAACTGGAATTGTCGACTACGATAATTAATATTATCATATCTAAATCTAGAGGCTTATATCTTCCATTATCCTAGGGAAAGGAAGATGTAGTGACCTGGTGGGTATGTGTGTAACGTGAAAAATGGAAACCCCTTGCAAGCGGCGGTCAGTCTACCTTGGAATTAACCCCCACGTAATCTGCCAGTTTTCCTACGCCCAAAAAGGGAATTTTAACTGTAACTTATTTTGCGAGGGATCAAGTGCCCCGTCTTTATGTGTGCGAGAAATAAACTCCCGTCTTGGGATAAATATTTATACCGCGTCACACTATATATATATATATACACTATATATACACATAAACGATATGTATATATATATACACTATATACATATACATACATATATATATATATATATATATATATACACTATATGTATATGTATGTACATATGTTTACATACACTATATATATATATAATATATATCTCTATAGTCATCCACAGACAGATCTGTTTCGTTCTATCAGAACTCATGAGTGTGGCTAGACATTAGCTCCCAATAGCTGGGATAGAAACCCGGTTGACTCAAACGCCAAGCCAAAGCCTCTAACCATTCAGCCACGAGGAGCTATTAGCTGCGAAGTAAATTTTAAACGGTTATGAATCACAATTACTATTGTTTACATACATCCGTTCAACAGCTGCCGAGACCTCAATTCATATACGAAGAGGCTTGCAATGAACGCTAATGGCAACACGATTACTTCTTCGTCAGAGAACTCAACCATACGGGTGTAGTGGAGTATATATATATATATATGTATATATATATACATACATATATGTGCTATATATATATATATATAAACGATATATATATATATATACACTATATATATACACTATATATATATATATATACACTATATATATATTTACATATATATATGCACTATATATATACATTATTTATATATATATGTATATAAATACACACTATATATATATATAAACTATATATATAAATATATATACACTATATGTATATGTATACATACACTTCATGTATATTTATAAATAAATACATACGCTATATATATATACACTATATATATAGATATATATATATATAAACAATATATATATATATTATATATACACTATATATATATATATATATACGTGCACATTGCATATGTACATACACTCTATAAATATATTTATATACATACGTACACTATATATATATATATACACAATATATATCTATACATGCATACATACACTATATATCTAAACATACATACACTATATATCTACACACATACACTATATATATATATATATACATACACTATATGTATATATATATATACACACACATACTCGATATATATATGTATATACATATATATATATATGCATACACTATATATATATACATACATATATATATATACATACACACATACATACATGCACACATATATATATACATACATACGTATACTATATATATATATACATACACTATATATATATGTATATAAACATATATACACAATATATATATATATATATATATATATATATATATATATATATATATTATTCGGTCCAGTTAAACTAGAGTTGGGAGTAATTCCTTCAGGACAAGAAAATCATTCAAAAGCCGAACATTTAAATTTTCCTGGTAGAGAGCTCAATGTAATTAATTTTACAGAGCAATACTTTCTTTAAAGAAAAACCCAAAGACCGGTTATTTTAGTTTTATAAATTTATTTCCATCCTGTTTTGCGTTTCTGGTGTAAACCAAAAGCACGAAGAAAAATATAACAGGACTTCTTCAGATCTAATTGATAAATAAAACAGAATAGACACGGTGGGGAAGGGGAGGGAGAGATGTGAAGAGTTACCTCCTCGTTTTATTGAATTTCCGTTTTTTTATTTACCTATTTATTTTATTTTCAAAATTCTTCCGTCAGTTATAATTTTGCAATTTAACTTTTTTATTTATTTTATTTTATTTATTTTCTTTCCTTGTTAAATTCGATAAATAACGTTTATGTGCTATGTCAATGTAATGACAAGCAAGTCTTGAAAAAAAAAGGAAAGCTTTTTCCTCCCTAACTTCCTTATGACAATGGGTAAAAAAATAAAAAAGAAAAAGAAAAGAAAAGAAATAGATAAACGCCTAAATTAGGATAAATAAATAAATAAATAAATATTTATATATATATAAAAAAAATAAAATAAAATAGATAAATAAATCAATGATTAAATAAATAAATAAGTAAATAAAAAATAAAAATAAATAAATAAATAAAAAATTAAATAAATAAACAAATAGATATACACTACATATACACATATATGCATATATATATATACACAACTATCTACATACATACACACACACACACACACACACATATATATATATATAATAAATAAAATATTATAAAGGTTAAATATATAAATACAGATATATATATATATATATAATAAAAAAAACTTGAATTGCTTTGCCAGACCTCCGAAGTAGGACGCTGTCAGTCATAATATGGGTAGATTAATCTTAGAGGGGACCTATTCTTGATTCTGTATGTGTAGTATGTGTGACTGAATGTATTTATTTTCCCCAACTGTTTTGATGTTAAGTTAAAATAAAGGTGGAATAAGCACATTATATGGCATAGGATAGACATAATATAGGCACATGGATAAAGATAGTGAATGAATAAAGCATTTGAAACAAATGAGTATAAGATATGAAACAAATAATGGTTGTAAAACGGCGCGGACAAAATGAACATTTAAAACAAGGCGACGAACAAAAACAAATTTATAATCTACAACAATAAATCTTACATTGATACATAAAAAATATTACTAACTCTACTAACAAAATGATAGTGTGTATATATGTGTGAGCTCGCGCGCGCGTGTGTGTGTGTGTGTGTGTGTGTGTGTGTGTGTGTGTGTGTGTGTGTGTGTGTGTGTAACACAACTAAGCTACAAAAAGAATTGCAAGTTTAAAATGTCTTTTTTTATGGTTAGAAACGGGCAGTTTCTCAGAGACGAGAAAGCGTTTTCATAGTCCTTGCATATGAATGTCTGCGAGGCCCATTCATGATGTTGCTTTTCTCTCCTGTTGATTCACGCTGAAAGGAGTGTGTTGCTGCTGCGAAGAAATTTGGTCAAAAAGAACAAGGGTGTTTGAAGACGACGTATTTATAGAAAATACTTGTCTTGTAGGTGGCTCAAAAACGCAGGACTTGAATTTACGCGCGGACCTAGTTTTAAACATGTCACGTGGTCCTCCTGGCCAATGGTTTCCCGAGACTGAATATGTGAGCGTCCGCCATCTTTGTGGGAACAAGTGGCATACCGCCCAAAATAATTTATAGGAGTGTAAAGTCCTATATATGCAATGAAATTTGTCCTTTTCCCCTTTTTTTCTCTTTTTTTTCCTTTCCTTACTTTCTTTTACTTTTTTTTCTTTCTCTTCTTTTTCTCTTTTTCCCACTTTTTCCTTTTTTTTTAAATTTTCTTGTTTTTTCTTTGTACAAATTTACGTTCGATTATATATATATGTACACTAGGGAAAACTACACTACCTATACAATTCCTCTTTTCCTAACCCTTCTATTTACTATTGCATACCTCCACACTCGTTAGTCTGTTGTACTCCATGGTTCTGCTCTTTTAATCCATAACCATCTCGATGCTTTTCTGCAGACTCTGAAATCGCTATGATGGCCTTTCTCTTTTTTTCTCCTATCATCCCTAAACGACTTAGAAATCTGCATACTGATCTTCCTGCAAAACCGCGGCAGCCAACTTCTATTGGATAACATGCTGTCCGCCATTTGTTAACTTTACATTGCTCTACAAGCTCCTGATATTTTTCGAACTTTCTTTCACAGGCCACCTCGATGTTTTCCTCCCACGGGACTGTCAGTTTTATCAGCAGCACCTGCCTTGTTTCAGTTGACCAAAGAATTAAATCCGGTCGCAGTGTTGTTGCAATCTTTCAAACGATTCCCGATGTCTACCCTCCACTGCCAGTCTTGAGCGGTAGATAGTAGGCAAGAGTTGATTTTACACGCCGAGGTGGGGTGCATTAACCGGTTTGGACGAAGTAAATCGGCCTCGCTTCCGGTTTGTAATTGTTCGCACCGATTGCAGCGCCTAATGTATCAGCAACCGTCCTCAGTACCTGGTCGTGTCTCCAACGGTACCTCCCATCGCCTAATGCCCTTGGGCAGGCACTCATAATGTGCCTTTTCCGGCACACAGTGGATACGATGGTATTCCGCTTTTCCCCCAAGTAAATAAATTCGCCGGACTTGGTAGTACATCATAAACAGATTGTACTAGAAATTTCAACCGGCTAGCATCGGTGTGCCAAATGTCTGCCCAGCTTATTTTTCTCTTCACAAAATTCTCCCATCGTGTCCATGCTCCTTGTCGACATAGCCCCACCATTTTGCTTTTTCTTTTTTCCTCAACGCTAGCGCGAACCTCTTCTTGAATTAGGTTACGTCTCTGCTTCCCCTTGGCTTTATGAATTTGAATACCGGGGAAGGAGCCCAGACCAGCTCGACCTATCGCCACCGTCCCAACGAGAGCCTTCAGCTTTAATCGCTCCTCGGCATTCCCCATTTCTTTCCTGTGCGAACTTCAATGCCAGCTGTCGAAACTTTTGGGTCTTTCAAATCCCTATACAACATTACTTCTCTCGTTCGAGAGACTACAAATTCCTCCATCAAGCCTTTAAAGGGGAGTTGTATTGCGTTTGAGGAGCCATATAATGCGGCACTACTCAAGCTTCTAGGGAACCCAAGCCATCTTCGGAGATAGTTGTTAATCTTCCTTTCCATGGCTTCCACGATTGTCATTGGGGAGTCATACACAAATAACGGCCACAGAATCCTGGGGAGTATTACGTGCTGATATATCCACGCTTTGAAACGGCATGGAAGGCCGGACTTGTCCACTCTGGTCAGCCACAACTCCAGGTTACCTACCGCGGCTCGGACAGCATTGGTGTCTCTCAGTGTGGTATCAAAAATCTTTCCTAGGCTCTTTACGGGGCATTCTGACAAGGTGGGTATCATTGTTCGCGCTATTGAAAAACGGAATTTGTCCGCCGTTCTCCCTTTCTTCATGACGAACGAACTCGATTTAGCAGGCTTGAACTTCATCTTCGCCCACGCTATCAGTTTTTCAAGGCTGCATAGGATCCACCTGCTCCCCATAACTGATGTTGTAGTTACAGTCAGGTCATCCATGTATGCTCTTATCGGGGGTTGGCGCACTCCCGTCTTCATCATTGGACCTCGACACTCGATCTCAGCCGATTTCACAATCATATTTATGGCCAGGGTAAAAAGGGTAGCTGACAGCGTGCAGCCAGTAATGATACCCCTCTCGAGTCTATGCCGATCGGAAATTAATATCTTGGATGAGATTCTTACCTGAAACTTGTCATAATAGCCCAGGATTAATTCGCTGATTTCGCCAGGTACAGGATGTCTCTTTAAAGCTTCCTCTACCAATTTATGCGGTATGGAACCGTATGCATTCGCGAGGTCCAACCACAAAAGGGCGAGGTCACCTTTACCTTCTCTGGCCTCCCTCAATATCTGGGTAACTACTCCAGTATGTTCGAGACATCCCCGAAAACCCGGAATCCCGCCCTTCTGTACTGAATTGTCAATATAATTATTCTTGAACAGATACTTGCTCAGACGTCGCGACAAGATGCTGAAAAAAATATTACTTTCAGTACTCAGCAAAAAAAAAAAATACACCTAAATTGTTCTATCTCCTTGGAGTTCTCTTTTTTGGGGATCCACACTCCCTCTGCAAATCTCCATTGGTCTGCAACCATTCCCCTTCGCCATATCACCTTTATTATATATATACATACTATATATATATATACATATATATATGTATATATACTCTATATAGATGTACTATCTATATATATAATATGTATATATTATATATATGTATATATATATATATACACACATGCACTATATATATATATACATGCGTACACTATATATATATATATATATATACGTACATTAAATATAAATATATACGTACAGTATATATATATATATGTACGCACAGTATATATATGTAGAGAAGAGGAAAATCTCGTATTTTGTTTTGGCGCGCAATTTAATTCAACACTGAATTTCACCCAATCAGGATGACTCATCCTATTCAGCCCGGACCTTCATTTCCGGCAAGCAAAACGGGTGAGCGGCCAAATTCACTCTCTTCAGCTTGAGGCGGCGACCAGAACAGACGTGCCTCTGGTCGTCCCTGCTTAGCGATGTCTTTTAGCTAAACAAGCCACCCCGTGGGGACATCTCACTGTGTCTTTAACACTAGCAGCAGCAACATGGACACTCAACGAGGGAACCCAAAAATTGACTATGTCGATCCGAGCGTCACTCCGCTCTCGACACAAGACTACACGGTGACTAAACACAAATTCCCTCACTCGTCTAACAACACGCTGTGCCATCCCAACATTCCGCTAAGTCATCGCGTCTCCAAAACTAACAAGCCTAAACACCACGAGTCTTGCAGCACCAAGAACAAACCATATTCAAAGCTGCAAATAAAAACTTTCGTTGTTGTGTGTGTTGTTAAAGCAAAGTCTAGTAATTCATTTGTGTGCCTAAAAACAATAGTGTTAATCTCAAGAAACCGCTATATATACATATAGGTATATACGTACACTATATATATATATATACATACACTATATATATACGTACACTATATATAAATGTATATATATAAACATACACTATATATATAAATATATATATTTGTATATATATACGTACCATATATATATATATTTATGAATACACGTACATTATATATTTTTATATATATACACGTACATTATATATATATACGTACACTATATGTATATGTATATATACATATCTATAAGTACACATTATATATATATATATATATATGTATATACGTACACTATATATATATTGTCACGTGGTGTCCTCCTGAGTGAGGAGAAATAAGATTACTACTAATTCCTCCGTATTCGAATTAACAGTAGGAAGCCGTCAAAGAATGATCGTTAAGAGAGATAATGCAGGTCAAAGTAAAGAATGTGGGTCAAGCTGTCTGTACTCAGTAACCTGAATTGGGTGACATATAGTAGCCCTAACGGATCGCCTGACCAGGGAGAAGAGGAGAGATGCCAAATGATTCGCTGGAGCCCTAGGGTGGAATTGGGAGCTCCTTCCGGTCAGCAGAAGTAGGGAGGAAGAAAGTTAGTCTGGAATGAGACATCGTCGTGACCAGATGGGGTGAAGCGCGTGCCAAGACTCCGGGAAAAGAAAGACGGAAATATCTTGGACAAGGGAGAAAAAAAAAACCCTGCTTTCAAGCCAGACACCAAAAATAAAATAAATGCCGTCAACCCGAAAATAAAAAAGAAAAAAAAGGAGAAAGAAAAATGCTCTCCAAAGGAAAGTCGTCTAAAGATAAGTAGACTTTAAAACAGTTTCTCCCTATACCCAGTTATATATCCTCTCTCTCTCTCTCAAGTTGAAGAAAGACTAAAAACGAAAGAAAAGAGAAGAAAGACATTTGTGTTCATGTACTATTCATTTATAATATAGCCGACACGTTAAAGATGTGTATCTATGTGTAATAAAAGATTGATGTATTTTAATGTTCCCACGTGCTCGAGTCGTTCTTTTTATCGTCTTCTACCAATTTTTTATTTCATATTTCTTTTTTAGCTTCTATTCGCCTTATGTTATGCTTGCTTAAGATTATCCTATAAATTCCTTTAACATTCTTATACGGGAAACCGGAGTTGTCGACTACTATAATTAATATTATTACTTCTAAACCTAGAGGTCCATATCTTCCATTGTTCTAGGGGAGGAAGAACTAGTGGCCTTGGTGTGTGTGTGTGTAGTGTGAAATTTGGAAACCTCTTGCCAACGGCGGTCAGTCTAGCCATAAATTAACCCCAACATGATATGCCAGTTCCTATATGCCCGAGAAAGGACTCTGAACAAGGACTTATTCTACAAGGGATCAAATGCTAATCTGCCCCATCTTCACACGTGCGAAAAGTAGAGTCCCGTTTTTGGGATTCTAGTAAATTTGCCGTCACAATATATATACGTACGCTATAAATATATATATATATATATATATATATATATATATATATATATATATATACACGTCCACTATATATATATATATGAATATATACGTACACTATATATATACATATATATATATATATATAACTATATATATATATATATACACGTACACTATATATATAAACGTACAGTATATATATATATATACAAGTACACTACATATATATATGTATATACGTACACTATATATATATATGTATATACATACACTATATATATATACGTACACTATATATATATATACGTACACTATATATATATATATATAAGTACACTATATATATATAAGTACACTATATATATATATAAGTACACTATATATATATATATATATGTGTGTGTACACTATATATATATACATCTATATATACGTACAATATATATATATATATATATATGTATGTTCACTATATATATATATATATATATGCACACACACACTCTCTCTCTATATATATACGCTCACTATATATATATCTATCTATACGTACACTATATATATATGTATATATATATATATATATATATATACTTACACTATATATATATATATACGTACACTATATATATATATACATATATATATATATATACGTACACTATATATATATATATATATATATGTACACTATATATATACGTACACAATATATATATATATATATATACGTACACTATATATATATATATATATATATATATATATACGTATATTATAGTATTATTCGGTCCAGTTAAACCAGAGTTGGGAGTAATTCCTTCAAGACAAGAAAATCATTCAGGAGCTGAACATACGTATATTATATATATATATATATATATATATATATATATATATATATACGTACACTATATATATATATATGTACATTATATATATATACGTATATATATATACGTACAGTATATATATATATATATATACGTACAGTATATATATATATATATATATATATATTTATATATATATATATACGTACTCTCTCTCTCTCTCTATATATATATATATATATATGTATGTATGTATATGTATATATATACATATGTGTGTGTGTATATATTTATATATATATATACGTACAGTATACAGAAGTATGGAAGACCAGACAATTCCACGACATACTGGCCCGACACTTAAATGCAGTGTATAACTAAAATCCGATAGACAGATTGATGAAGGGATACATCCTCCCCTTCCCTTAAAAGGCTGACCTCGGATTAGCCAAGAACTACCGTGGCATAACACTTACATCCATAGCAGGCAAAATTTACAATGCCCTACTACGAAACTACATAGAACCCAAAATCGACAACATCCTTAGGAAAAACTAAAATGGCTTCCGAAGAAATAGATCCACAACCTCACAAGTATTGACCATCCGTAGAATCCTTGAAGGTGTACGGGCAAAAAACATACAAGCGACATTACTTTTTGTCGACTCTATCAAGGCCTTCGATTCCATTCACAGAAAAAAGGTGGAACAAATCCTACTAGCATACGGCCTACCAAAAGAAATTGTCGCAGCAATAACGATTCTTTATAGAAACACCAAAGAGAAAGTACGCTCATCAGATGGAGACACAGAATACTTCGACTTTGTAGCAGGAGTACTACAAGGAGACACGCTAGCTCCATACCTCTTTATCATCTGTCTAGATTACGTGCTTAGAACATCGATTGATAAAATCAGAGAAAACAGCTTCGAGCTGACAAAGAAAAGAAGCAGAAGGTACCCGCAAGAACAATTACCGACGCCGACTACGCCGATGACATAGCGATACTGGCAAATACACCCAAACAAGCCGAAATACTACTGCATAGTTTGGAACGAGCAGCCGCAGCAGGCATTGGCCTACATGTCATTGTACACAAAACGAAATGTATGTGCTATAATCAAACAGGCAACATCACCACACTAGATGGAACCCCTTTTAAACGAGTAGACAAATTCACCTACCTAGGAAGCAGCGTATCATCAACAGAAAAGGATATCGACACACGGCTAACGAAGGCATGGACAGCTATCGATAGGCTATCAATCATATGGAAATCAGACCTGACCGATAAAATGAAACGCAGTTTCTTCCAAGAAACACTATATATATATATATATATATACGTACATTATATATATATGCATACACTATATATATATATATATACACGTACACTATATATATATATATATATACGTATACTATATATATATATATACGTACACTATATATATATATATATATATACGTATACTATATATATATATACGTACACTATATATATATACGTACACTATCTTCATATATATATATATATACGTACACTATCTTTATATATATATATATATATATATATACGTACACTATATATATACATATATATATACACGTACACTATATATATACATATATATATATACACGTACACTATATATATATATATACACGTACACTATATATATATATATAAATATATATATATATACGTACATACATATATATATAAATATAAATATATATATATACGTACATTATATATATATATAAATAAATATATATATATATATATATATGTGTACACTATATATATACGTACACTCTTTCTATATACATATATATATAGATATTTACACTATATATATATATATATATATATGTACACTATATATATACGTACACTATATATATATATATATATATATATATATATATATATATATATATATATATATATATATATATATATATACGTACCAGGGGCAGAGATGGGACTAGTGCTACTCGTGCCCGGCACGACCAATAACTTGGTCAATATTATTCAAAATGCGTTAAAAATTATCCATTAATTTCCAGCAAACATACTTAGTCTGATCTCAATTAAATTACGTATCTATTCAAGTTTCGATAACTAAGTAGCCAAAAGTTCATAAATATATCTGGGAATAATACAACGATGCTGTTTTGAACGGATGGTCTTTGTCCGGCCACCGTCAGATCCATTGAACATCCCATAAAATCGGCTATAATGTTGAACACGCGTAATCCGAGCCCAGCACTAGACCCTTATAATAACAGTAATGTTAGCGAAATCTCGCTTTTGGCTGTAGCCAATAGAAATAGCAAGTCTACCGTGCTCAAAAAAATTAGCACAATGTGACTGCTGAAAACTGTCTTGGGAAGAGGGAGAGGGACAAAGAGAGGGGGGTAGCAGATTATAGCCGGCGCCAACGTCATCATCATCGCTATGGTAAATGTTGGTTAAACGGCGTGTTTTAATTCGTTTTTTCACTAACAGATCTCTATTTCTTTAATGAATGTTGCATATATTAAATTCTGTAACTAAAATTTGTTTATTTGAATACATTTTTAAAAATAATCTTTATTTTAAGCGAAATTGAAACTACTAGCTGTGTGTGTGTATATTGTCATCAATTTCTTTATTCTAATAAACATATTTTTCTCGTCATAGTAATGAACATCTTCTCTTTTCTTCTATACTTTTGAAAGGAAAAAAAATTATTTATCTACTGTATTAACAAGACTACAAATGATATAGTATCTTGATTGTTTACAAAAAAAACACCCTGCAAGGTACGTTAGTCAATCTGTGCTATACAATGGAGAATCACGCAATAGCAACTATGATGACTTACTTTATGTCCACGGACCACGGGTTGGGAACTGAAGTTGACAGAGGGCGGGGGGCACGAGTAGCAAAAATAGGCTAGAGTCGCCACTGATACGTACACTATATATATATATATATATACGTACTCTATATATGTATATATATATCATCATCATCATGTCGCGCCGCCTGCGCGGATATCCCTGACCGTCTCTCGCCATTTCTCCCTATCACTCATCGCCTCCGGCAGGTCTTCAGGATTACAACCCGTGTCCTCACATAGCTGCTGTATGTAAGTTCGTGCTGGTCGTCCCACACTTGCACATCCATGAGTGGGGGTCCACAGGAGTACATCGCTTATGAGCTCGTCCTTGCTTCTCCAGCAGTGTCCCGCGTGTCTGGTTCGTCGAACTTGTATAGTTTTTGTGATGGGGGGCAAGTGTCCGTATAGTTGGAGTCTCGTGGGGTGTTGTCGCCAGGACTTGTTTAATACTGCTCTCAACATTCTTGTGTAATTTCCGTCCAGCCTCCTCTCCAGCCGCTTCGTAAGCGTCCATGTGGTGCATCCATATAGCAGTATCGACACAACCGCTGCCTGGAAGAAACTGCGTTTCATTTTATCTGTTAGGTCCGACTTCCATATGATCGAGAGCCTATCGATAGCTGTCCATGCCTTCGTCAGTCGTGTGTCGATGTCCTTCTCGGTTGATGAGACGCTGCTTCCTAGGTAGGTGAATTTGTCGACTAGTTTCAGAGAGGCTCCGTCTAGTGTGGCAATGTTGCCTGTTTGGTTGTAACACATATATTCGGTTTTGTTTGCATTGACATGTAGGCCAATGCCAGCTGCAGCTCGTTCCAGACTATGTAGTAGTGTCTCTGCTTGATTAGGCGTATTCGCTAGTAACGCCAAGTCATCAGCGTAGTCGGCGTCCGTGATTGTTTTTGCGGGGTACCTTTTGCTTCTTCTCTTAGTCAGCTCAAAGCCATTTTCTCTGATTTTGTCGATCGAAGTCCTAAGCACATAGTCTAGACAGATGATAAAGAGGTACGGGGCTAGTGTGTCTCCTTGTAGTACTCCTGCAACAATGTCGAAGTATTCCGTGTCTCCATCTGGTGAACGTACTTTTACTTTGGTGTTTGGTCACACTATATATATATATACGCACGCTATACGTATATGTATATATATATATATATATATACGCACGCTATATATATATATATATACGTACACACACATATATATATACGTACACATATATATATATATATGTACACACACACACATATATATACGTACACACATATATATATATATGTACACACACACACATACATATATATATATACGTACACTACATATATATATATACGTACACTATATATACTGTCACGTGGTCTACCACTGAGAGGAGAGGAATAAGAGATTTTTCCCTACCCCTTCGTGTTTAAATTAACAGGCTGCCAAAGATTGACCGTCAACAGAGGAATAAGGAATGTAGGTCAATTCCTCGCGGCCGAAGTAACAAATCCAGGTCAGAATGAAAGCCAACCGATGTTTGTGACCGGGTGAAAGAGATAGTAGTCTGAACGAATCACCTGGCAGAAGAAAGAGGCTAAATGATTGGCCAGAATCCTAAAGCAGAAGTAGCACCCTTTTTCGTCGGCAGAAATAGGAAAAAAGAAAATCAGTTTTTAAGACAGCAGTTGGAGTGACAAGATGCGTGGACACTGTGGCCACGACTCCGGGTGATAAAGCGGAATGAATCTTTGACAAGAAGGACTGGTACCTTTAAGCCAAAGCTGTAAAAAAAATCCCGCTAGCCCATAAAAGAGATTTTACTCTCAGAAGGAACCCGCCAAAAAGCTAAGTAAACATTAAGACTGTTTCTCCCTACACCCTTCCTAAGTATTGCAATTACATACTCTCTCTCTCTCTCTTGATTTAAAGAAAAAAAAAAGAAAGACATTTTTATTTTTGATATTATCTACTGATAATATAGCCGACAAGCTAAATATGTGTGTGCGCATGTATTAAAAACCTTGTTATATTTTAATGTCCCCGCGTGTTGAAATTTATTCATTGTGATGTCTGCCTATCAAGTTGTCTTTTGCATGCTCCTTTTCAGCTTCATTCGCCTCATGTTATTCCCGTTAAATTGTCCTATTTGCCTTTAAAAATATGACCCGGGAAATTGGAATTGTCGACTACGATAAACAGTATTATTATCTCTAAACCTAGAGGCCCATATCTGCCATTATCCTAAGGGTAGGAAGAGTTAGTGGCCTGGTAGGTGTGTGTGTAATGAGAAATTTGGAAACCCCTTGCCAGCGGTGGTCAGTCTAGCTCCGAATTAACCCCTCACATTATCTGCCAGTTCACACGTGCGAAAAATAAACTCCCGTGCTGGATAAAATATTCAATGGCACCAGTTCCCATACGCTTTCAAATGGTTGCTCGTCCGGGGATGTTTAATCTTTTATTCTAGACCTCATACGCTTTAAAATGGGATAAATATCTAATGGCACCGTCACAATACGTACACTATATATATATATATGTACACACATATATATATATATGTGTGTGTGTGTGTATATATATATATATACACACACACACACACACGCATGCTATATACATATACGGACACTATATATATATATATATACACACACACACTGTCACGTAGTCTACCACTTAGAGGAGAGAAATAAGAAACTTCCCCTACCCCTCCGTGTTGAATTAACAGGTCGCCAAAGACTGACCATTAAAATAGGAATAAGGAATGTAGGTAATCTTTGGCCGGTCTGTTGAAGGAAGAAAAGGATGTAGGTCAGGCTATTTGCACCCTGTAACCTCACTCGGGTGAAAGAGATAGTAGTCCGAACGAATCGCCTGACAGAAGAAAGAGGCTAAATGATTGGCCAAAATCCTAAAGCGAAAGTAGCACCGTTTTTCGTCAGTGAAAATAGGGATAAGGAAATCAGTTTACTGGACGGAGATCACCATGAACGGAGGTCGAATCTCATGCCAAACTCCGGGCAAAGTAGCAGAACCGGGTTTTTCCGGACAGCAGTTGATGTTATAAGATGAATTGAGACTGCCACCAAAATTCCAGGGAAAAGCGAATAAAGAATCTTGGACAAGAGAACTGATGCCTTTAAGCCAAAGCTGTAAAAAAAATCCCGCTAGCCTGTAAAAGAGATTTTACTCTCAGAAGGAACCCGCCAAAAAGCTAAGTAAACATTAAGACTGTTTCTCCCTACACCCTTCCTAAGTATTGCAATTACATACTCTCTCTCTAGAAAATTTAAAGAAAGAAAGAAAAGAAAAAAGAAAGACATTTGTATTTTTGATATTATCTACTGATAATATAGCCGACACATTAAATATGTGTGTGCGCATCTATTAAAAACCTTGTTATATTTTATATCTCGCCTTGTGTTGAAATTTATTCATTGTGTTGTCTGCCTATCAAGTTGTCTTTTGCATGCTCCTTTTCAGCTTCATTCGCCTCATGTTATTCTCTCTAAATTGTTCTTTTCGCCTTTAAAAATATGACACGGGAAATTGGAATAGTCGACTACGATAAATAATATTATTATATCAAAACCTAGAGGCCCATATCTTCCATTATCCAAGGGGTAGGAAGAGGTAGTGACCTGGTGGGTGTGTGTGTAATGAGAAATTTGGAAACCCCTTGCCAGCGGCGGTCAGTCTAGCCATAACATAATCTACCAGTTTCCCTACGCCCAAAAAGGGAATCTTAACTGTAACTTATTTTGCGAGAGATCAAGTGCCAGGCTGCCCCGTCTTCACACGTGCGAAAAATGAACTCCCATTTGGGATATAAAATATTTATGCACCAGTTCCCATACGCTTTCGAATGGTTGCTCGTCCGGGGATGTTTAATCTTTTATTCCCGACCTCATACGCTTTAAAATGGGATAAATATTCAATGGCAACATCACAATACGTACACTATATATATATATATATATATATATATATATACATACACACACACACACACACACACACACATATATATATATAGTTTAGTTTTTGCTATTTTTAATAAATGATTTGCAAAATCAAAGGCTCAGATAATTATTAGCACTATCTTGTAAAAAATTGTCTGCTCTCCGATTTGGGGAGATTAACATTCCAATACTATCAAAAATTTGAATATTTAAAGTCTTTTAAAATACAAATTTTTGATAGGAAATTTGAAAAATGCCATGTATACAATACTTTTGCATAGGGTAAATTTGAACTTTATGAAAAAAATGGATTCAACCATGAGTTTTTTATTTTGCTTCCACGTACAACTAAAACAACTCTACGAGATATTATTTACCAAATATCAGGCAAATGGCGAACATAAATTAGAGTTATAACAGAATATAACGTATCCAATACTTATGTATGTCACTGTATATGTACATATTCATATATGTACACTCACTATATATATGTGTGTGTCATACAATAACTGATCTCTGGACAACAGCATTCCTTTCAACAAAGCCTTCATCAGATAATGACTCTGGTTTTAGGCATGGTTTCGGGGCCAAAGCATCATTACCACTTGCCCAGAGTCCCCCAGCAATATCTCACGACATAACAGTTTGTCAGATTGTGATCACTCTATGGGATTGCCATATCCACGCGGATGTACTTAGAGTCTTATTTTGGATCTTTTCCATGTATTTACTCTTGTCTGATGGAGGAAGTCCAAGATTAATCAAGAATGAGGAGGTTGAGTTGGTACTGGAATCTCTGCATCCGACTTCAATCGGAAATACATTTGTTATCCAGCCATTTCTGACACACTGTTTTCACAGATCCTCATATTTTTCCAACTTACACTCATGTGCCCAGTCGAAATTTTCTTCAAAAGGGACTGTTTACTCAATAACGAAAACCTTTTTGCTTTAACGGACCATATATATATATATATATATACACACACACACACACAGACATATATATATATATATATATATATATACACACACACACACACACAATTCCTCTTATTAGTGTCAAAAGAAAACTTAAGTGTAAATAAAAGATATATCAAAATTAAATTTGAATCCCTTTTCTCAGCTATGAATAGAGAAAACATAAAGCGAATGCATTGTCCTTCATCATCATGTTATTCAAAATAAAATTTAAAATATGACACAATTATTTTTAAAAAACGTTTTATTAAAAATATTAATCATTCATAGAAATGACATTATTTCAAAATATCAAAATTTGATAACATTTGAAAAATAAAAACACATCACCAAGTTAATCCTTTTAACATGGATTTAATATCAGCAAGTAGATGAAGTGATACCGTTGGAATCTACATGTGACAGGTTCTGGATTTTAGTTATTATCTGAAAGAAGAGAAGTCATAAAGTAAGACAAATATAAATTAAAGAAGAGTCATTAATTAGGATTAATATTTAAAATATAGTAATGGAGGGGGAAAAAAAAAAGGGAGAGACACTGAAAAAACTGAACCATTTGTTTATCTACCACAAATTTTAATGGCTTGGATACAAATAGAAAGTAATTATTTTTCTTTATTATTGAAAAAGTTCCCTTAGTTGTAGTGAAAAGTCATTAGCAAATAAAGGAAAAGAAAATTCTAGGAAATATTCTATTTTTTTTTATATTTCTGGGAATTTTTTTTTCAGAAATTTATTACATTAAACTTTGTGGCAATAATAATAAGTGATTATATTTTTTTTCAGTGTTTTTGTCCTATACTGTAGTCTCCCCATCATTTTGCAAGTATATCATGGTATCCCATGCTATTTTTAAAGTGATAAGAGATTTCAGTATGAATTACAAAAAGATTTTAAACCCAATAAATAGTGGGAAGGATAAGATCAGATTTTTTTTTGTTTCATTTTACATCAATTATGTAGAGCTTTGTGTGAAAACCATGAGAACAGAGGATATATGTTTTACTTCAATGATGCCAGGGAGCAAGAGAATGTTTATTTTCACACTCTTATGTCACCTTAAGATTACTTAGTGTGTTATATGTTTATGCTACAGCATACAATCATTTTTAACCAAGTGCTTTGAATTTGCACTCTGGTGACCCTTTACATTTAAATTTGCAGGCCAGTAACTTCACTTCACCTGTGCTCAAAGTTAGCCAGACTGCAGATAGTGTCGTAGGTACTCCTCTTCTCAAGTTTGGCACAAGGCTTTCTGCATACATTACATAACAAATTGTGTAAAAGATACACTATTTCTCAGCCCAAAGTTTAGGAGTGTGTATCATACATGAGAACTACATAACTTTTTTTTCAGATGAATTCTTTTCTCTATTTGAGTTGGGATGACCAAAAGTAAGATATATCTATAATTCAAACCAATGTATTTTACACCATTACAGAGAAATATCTATAAGAATGTGTTTTTGTTTATAATTTTGTTTCTCCTAATGTTAGCTTATTCTTGCAGCAAGTCTGTTGCATTTTTGTGTGAACAAATTAGTGTAGTTGATCAAAATACTATGTACATTTTGTGCTTTAAGACAATGTAAACTATATAAATTTTTATTTTTAGTCAGTACACACTGGTAAGAATTTGAACAGATGCTAAATTTAACTTAAATTTACCAGCGACAAATTCTAAAATATCAGAGGGTATTTTACAAGAGGAATTTTTTCCCCAGAATTCTGTTGTCTAAAGTAGAGGTCTGTGTTATACACAAATTATCATGGTAATTCTAAACATGAGCATTTCCTTGGCACACTATTTCAAAACTTCAGTTTTCTTTATGAATGCTTTGTATATCTTGAAAGATTCAGTATTGCACAGAATTTATAAAGAATAAAAAAGACAACACAACATACATCTGCAATTGTTACTCTCCTCCTTTTTCGGTCCTCGAGACATTTCATAGAGATATCATAAACATCTTCTACTAATTGTTTTGGCCAGTGTCCAGCAGAATTGTCCAAAAATTTATTGATATCTTCTACATCATCACAATGCTCAGAAATATGTGTTTTCTGGAAAGAGAGAAAGAAAAAAAATTAGGAAAAAGAAATTATTAATTCTTTTATATGTTTATCTTGAGTATTACTAACAGACAATTGTCTTAAATTGACCAAATTTCTTCAATGAAACATTCTCACCTGTCCGTATACTAATTGAATTTTTATTATACTTGTGTGTGTATACACACACACATTAATAAGGCAACATTTTCTCTTTCAAACATGTTTGATAAAATAGAACAGATATTTTGTATCTGCTTATTCCATCTTTGATCCATTTAAGTCTTTATATAAGTTGTTTGACTTTTGGATGGAATGAATTTAGAATGGCCCTGTATTTTTCTTTAAGTATTTTCAACCTTAACTGCAGCCATCTTTGAATAATGAAATGGTAAACACAATGACAAGTCATTTCCATTCATATAAAGAGTAGGAGAAAGAACAAGTGAGAGGAGAATTATGGAAGATTAGAACTTTATTAGAAGTAAGAAAAAAAATTAGCAAGAGAAGAGCTATAGGCATTTTAGAATGTGGCTCCTATATTCAAAGTTGATCTTGTTTAAAAAAAAAGGTTTGTTAATCTTTATATAGAGAGCTTCAAAAATTTAGTTTGTTTGTTTTTTCTTTGTTTAATATGGAGGTGTTTTGAGATGAAACTAGTGTTGAGTAGATGTTTTGATTTGGTTTGGTGTTAGGTTATTTAATGCCAAATCCTTTTTATACATGTTATATACCATACATATGAACATTAATGGGTAAGTCCCATTCCTCATAAATATGTTGGACACTATTGTGATATATGCTGACTAAGTAGTCACCACTAGCAATGGGTTACATTCTTCACACTGCTGGCAAGTATTGTATTTTGTTAAAGAACCCTGTCTGCCCTACAATTTACCCATTGTTGTTGTTGTTGAGGGCGACCAGAAGGCTCCCTTTTCAATAGCTACTACACTGAGGTGTAGGGGAGGGCACTACTCCTTTCCCTGGATTGCTCCACTTTACCCTTGATACGTACCTTATATTGCTGAGTGTTAAGCAAGGAGGTATCAAGTACCATTTTTAAAGTCTTTGGTATGATGTGACCTGGGATTGAACCCAGATCTCCTGGGCCATTGGTGAACACTCAACCCACTAGGCCAATGAGCCATCCATGACTTTCTCCAACAGCATTAGTGTAAAGTGAAATACAAACAGCCTCGTCCAGGGTTTGAACTTGAAGAGCTGATTCCATTTCCTAGGATGAAAACTGTTACATTAAACAGGCCTCCTTATATTCTCTAAATAAACCCATAGTAAATGAGCCATAAAAACAAATAAAATGCCCTATAAATACAAATAGTTATCTTAAACCTTAATAAAAGGCTACTCTCTGTCCCTTATTTTTCATAATGACCATCTTACAACCCACATTTAAAATACTATATATATATATATATATATATATATATACACACTTGTGTAATGAATGACATTTTAAAACCAATTTTTGCCTAAACAAAAAAATAAAGGGTCATTCATTACAGGAGACATGCTTTTGAAACTTAGAAGCTTCCCTTGTTTTTAGGCCAAACCTTGCCTTAATTTCGATCCAAGGTGTTCCTGCATAACTAGTAGCCTTTATTTAGGTATAGGCTAAGATAGTTAAGTTTTTAACATTATTTACTATTTATAGCATCTGTACAAATATTATAAATAGTAAAGTTACATAAAAACTTAATCTTGACTAAAAGCTTTTGTTCAGGCATTAGCCAGTTTTAGCATGTTTGGAATATCCAAGTAAACACAGTAACATTGATTTTGATTGTATTACAGTAGTTTTGAAAGTATAAATAAGTGTTTGAATGTTTTCTCTTTATGTCGTTGGATGTTGAAGAAAGATTTTTGTTAGCTAGCATAGCCAAAAAATTAGGGGTTGTTCATTACAAGCAATATATAATTAAAAAACCCAAACAAACCATCTTTTTATGACTAAAAATTAGGGATAGTTCATTACAAAGCACTAAAAATGTTATATTATATCTTAGTGGTCAGTTCTAATTTACAGAGGAATTTTGATGGATCCATTTAGTAATAATAATACTCACCAAATCACGCTCATCTCTCTTATAATCAACAACAGGAAGTCCTGTTAAAAGCTCAAGAAGGACCTGAAATGTAATGATACACATGATTATTTCAGAGCATAGATCATTACAGACTGGTACTGAGAACATCTATGATATAATGTGTTACTAATATCAGTATATCTTATGATTAAGATTATGTGCGTGTGTGTGTGTTACTGAAACATTACTACTGACATCACAATTCCCTTATTTATATCACATTCTGTAATATAATGGCCGAGGGATTTCGTTTCATGCCTTTGGGTTTAGTTGGGCTGAGAACCTTTTGGCTCAGTGCATGAGGTACTTTGGTGCAACATTAGCGCAGGTGTTTGCACGCGCAGAGCAGAGCGAAGCGGAGCAAATGTGTCACTCAGAGATGTCACAATAGCCCGAGATGGGAAATGGAGGCTAGTAAGTGCGAATGACATCACGCACTGGAAGCGCGCGGAGGATTTCGGGAGATTTTGAAAAAGTCAGTTAGTTGAGACTAGACACCAGGAGTTGAGATGAGACCAGCCTCAAGGGAAGACGGTTGGTTTTCGCTTGCTCGCAGAGACCTTTGTGGCGAGTGCCACACGAGATGGGAGGGGGGGAGATGAAAAAGCCAGAATAGAAAGATTGTGCCTCTCACTCTCTCTCCTTATGTTGAAACCTTTAACTCAAAGGTAATAAAAGGTTTAGTACCTGAACTGAGAAGTCCTTACTTGTTTTTTGAATTTCGATATTCCTATGTTCTATGTAATGAATGTCCCATGTACATTTCACATAATAATGTATATGGCCATGGTACAAGTCTCCATGATTTTATTTTTTTATCTAAATCTCAATCATTAAGAAATCATCATCAAGTCATGCCACAAGCACAGATATCCCTGACCCTCTCTCGCCACTTCTCCTTATCATTCATAGCTTTTGGCAGGTCTTCAGGGTTACATCCTGTATCCTCACATAGCTGCTGTATGTATGTTCGAGCTGGTCGTCCTGCTTTTGCTTGGCTATATGCGGGGTCCATAGGAGTACATCACTGATATGTTCGTTCTTGCTTCTCCAGCAGTGTCCTGCATGTCTGTTTCGTCTAAGTTGTATAGTTTTCGTGATGGGAGGCAAGTGGCCGTACAGTTGGTGTCTTGTGGCGTGTTGACGCCAGGACTTGTTCAATATTGCTCTCAACATTCTTGTGTAATTGCCGTCTAGTTTCTTCTTCAGCCTTTTTGTCAGCGTCCAAGTAGTGCATCCATACAGTAGTATCGATACAACCGCTGCCTGGAAGAAACTGCGTTTCATTTTATCAGTCAGGTCTGACTTCCATATGATCGAGAGCCTATCGATAGCTGTCCATGCCTTCGTAAGTCGTGTGTCGATGTCTTTTTTGGTTGATGAGACGCTACTTTCTAGGTAGGTGAATTTGTCTACTAGTTTCAGAGAGGCTCCGTCTAGTGTGGTAATGTCGCCTGTTTGGTTGTAACACATAAGAAATACTTTACATTATTGATATTGTTGATCTTATCAGAATGCTAATAACATGCAATTGTGTTTATATATACAACCAATTAGCAGTTTACAGTGTGAACTAGAAGGTTAATTTGCATATTGATCTCAAAAATTTGATTTTAATATTTGCTTGGTATTATCGATTTCTAATTGTTTGTTTTTTAATAAATATGAGCGAATATCCCATTGATAACTCTTTAAAGAAATCCATTAACAAAAATGGATGACTAATTTTATTCTTTATTGTCTAAGTTAGTTAAATTAGGAAAATTTAGCAATAAAAGCCAGGAGTGGTGGGAAGAGCTAGCTGTTTTATCTTTTTTTTTTATTATACCCCCTCTGTTTCAAGTAAGTTTAACAATTTAATTCTAATTATTAAATACTATTTTTTATTTTAATAATTTTTTTTTTTTTTTTGCTTGGCCCAAAATTAATATTTTTTAAAAATATTTACACACAAGGAAAAAAGAAGAATAAGTCATTATAATAAAGAAATAACTGTAACTGTTAGTCTTTCTAATTTAGTATAATAGTTTATTACATTAAAACTTAAATACTTGTGGCCAGAGGGCACATATCTTTTTCTAGTATATATAAAGTGACTTATTCATCCAGTAGAAATCTTGCAATTTTTCTCTTAATGGCCCAGTTGTCTAGAGTGAATAAATAAAAGGTAAAAACAAAGTTGATAATGCTGCCTTCTTATGCCGATCAAAGAAAAGTTACTCTTAGCAAAATAGCCAAGAGTGTGATCAAGTTGCCAGCTGGGTTGAGTGCAAAGTTATACTATATGCTGTGAATTTGACAGTCAGTATCATATTTCTTTTATCTTACCATTAAAATCGATTTAAAAAACAAATATTTTCTGCAGTCAATCCTGAAAAAGGTTGAATATTCATAAACAAATTCTATTTCTACTGATTTTTTGATTGTAAACATAACTGAAAAATAATTTCAAATATCTATTTCAATACACCATATTTTACTATAATTCAAAATATTGTGTTTTATTTTATTTTTTTTGTGAGTTTTTTCTTCACACATTGAAGCTTTGTGGAAATTTTGTATTAGACAAGCCAATCAGTACCTTTTTGGTATCCATATTTATTCACTGTCAGAATTTGGTCATTCTTGCAATATTTCAAATGTCTTCATTATTATTGGATTGAGTCATAAATAATTTCCATTTTAGCAAAATGTAATTTATTCATAAATAATCTAACAATGAATCAATTTCAATCAATAGAACATTCACCTCTAGCCATTTATTAGATAGCTTGTTGATTTATTTCAAGTAAAATTAATCCAGTTTCCAATTCAAGAAGATTTCCACAAAAGTTTTCATTTTCTCATTCACAGCATTTCATAGAGAATGAAAAAGATGGAAATAACTTAGTGCAAGGTCTAGTGAATATGGTGGATGGGGTAGAA
This sequence comes from Sepioteuthis lessoniana, assembly GCA_963585895.1. Lineage (NCBI taxonomy): Eukaryota > Metazoa > Mollusca > Cephalopoda > Myopsida > Loliginidae > Sepioteuthis > Sepioteuthis lessoniana. The sequence continues at coordinate 170,590 of CAUZXS010005865.1, forward strand.
CAGACCAGTCTATATCCAATTTTTTTTTTTATGCATGATTCTTTCTGCATTATCATAAGGAAGAATAACATTTCTCCTATTGATAAGTGTGGGGGTGTTTTCTTAGATTTTCATACACAAGACAGCACTTGTATGACCATTTACTGCCCATCTCACAAACCATCAAAGAAAAAGTTAAGGAAAAAAGACAGCAAAAATTTTAGATCAGAGGAAGAATTGAGTCTGTTCAGACCACAGTATTGTTAAAATCAGCAAGAAGAGTCCGGTAGGGGGGGGGGGTCTAAGGAAACTTGTTGTCACTCAGACTCCAGAAAAAACCCACCTGGTGTGAAAAACTGACAAGGAGTAAAATAATTGTGCATTAAGTATGGAAATATTTCTAATTCATTTCATCTTTTACAATTGGTTTGCCTAAAGTCAAATATGTTTTTTACGAGAGAAAAGGGAGCAGTCACCAATTATAGACTAATAATTGATTTTAGATAAAAATAAACAATCTAATTCAGCCATAGGCAAACTGCACCTGAGGGCCACATTTGGCCCACGGTACTTTCTGAATGTCCCACCTAATTTTACAAAGAAAATAACATTTATTAAAATATGCACCTTTAAGTTAAAGAAAATAGTTTTAATAAGATTTTGATTCATGGATCATGAAAATATACAATTTTTTCGATACAAAGACCATATTCATATTGAATGCATAGATTTTCCAAGTATTCATTTTTTTCTTTTAATCATTCTGTAATGTATCATGTTAGCAGCATATGTTAGTCACATTGATATCAGTGATAATATTAACCAAAATTCCAATTTTTTTATAGAAAAGATCTTTTTACTGGAGAAAAAAAAAAAAAAAAAAAAAGAAAAGCACTTTCCCTCTAAGGTAGATGCTAATGCATATGGTCTTCTGTAGTGAAAATGGTTGAGATACCTTCAACCAAAATTTTTTTTTTTTTAGTAGTTAGGCATGACTGATGATGAACAATGTCTTATATGACCCACTCCTTGTAAAAGGCTCAATCAATGATTTTTTTTTTAATATAAATTTGGCTTTTTTTCTTTCTAATAAAAGAAAAAAGATTTTTTTAAATATCTAATTCCATTTTTTAAATAGTGCTGAAAAATTTGGGACATATCAAGCTTATTTTGTTCACGATTATCGTAGTAATCTTTCAAACATGAGTGAGATTGTACAATACTGCTGATATAAACCTTATACCATCACTTCAGCACTACATATACGATGACACATCAAACAAATGTAGAGTTCATTCATTCATTCACTGGTCCTGTAACCTGATTTGGTTGTGGAGGTGCTACTCATGTAGCGTGTCTTGGGCAGGAATAATTTGGTGGGGCCCATTCCTTTCTGGGCCAACAACTGGTTTGATGTCAATTTTCCTTCTCCTAGATTGATTGCCATACCAAGGTTAAAAAGCTCAGTCTACAATACCACAGGAGGGAGAATAGCTGGAGTCAAGGATATTAGTGCTAAGTAAAAATGCAAACAGCCTCACTCAGAGTTTAAACTCTGGTAGCTGAGTCGACTTCATTATGATAACCAAGCACATCAGAGTTCACTCCCTTTAATAAATAATACAGATACTTGTGATACTCACTACGCCATAACTGTATGAATCCAACTTTATAGAAATGTCATGTTGATAAGCTTCGGGGGCCAAATACGCAGCTGTTCCAGTTACTACTTGAGTGGCTACACTGTTCATACCATCAGGCCCTGTTCGAGCTGTTGCAAAGTCACCAACTTTTGGTAAAAAGTTTTCATCCAGGAGAACATTAGCACTGAAAATACATAATTTTCTTTTTTAAGATAACATGTATATTTACATATACATACATGTGTACTTATTCCTAATTTTACATGCATATATATATATATATATATATTACTAAAACTTGTGACATTTGTGTATATATCTAACTGTAACCAAGCAAAAAAAAGCAATATGATTAAGTGCTCTTAAAAAATAAACCAATTTTCAGCTGAATGATAGTTTCGAGGGGTTTGCATCCCTATATATATATATAAATAAATAAAATCCCACATATACAGGGTTTTCAGAAAAACTGATATCATTTTGTAATCTAATAATTTGATCCTTTCTCATTCAAATGATGTCAAATTTTAGCAGCATGAAATGAAAACTCAAAATTCTATTTTTAGTTGTTTTTCTTTTCAAGTATAGAAATGTCATTCACTGGAAAAGAAAAGGCATTTAAACATAGAATTTTGAGTTGTTTCTCCATATGCTGTTAAAATTTGAGATCATTTGAATGAGAATTGGTCAAGTTGTTACTAAATGGTATCTATTTTTTTGAAACACCATGTACATCTCAAATGATATCAAATTTTTTCAAGCATACATACACAAACAAATATACACACTCATTTACATACATATTATATATATATGTGTGTGTGTGTGTGTACCTACAGTTGTTTTTCTTTAAGTTTTTAAAACTAAATGTATAGCATGCGATGTTACAAATATTATTTATAAAACAAATATATCAAAACTTTCATTCACTCTAATGATTAATATACAGTAACATAGAAAATACTAAAAGCATTTATAGAAATCCATTTAAAATTATTTCACTATAGAAGTGCAGAGGAAAGTTATATTTTGATCCATTGCTGTTGAGTTTACAACAGAAATGCAAATTACTAAAATAGTATTTTATATAACCTATGATATAAATATGGATAAGATTTAAAACAAAGATGACAAAACTTTTATTTATTCATTCATTCTAATGATTACATGCATAGTGACAAAACAAGTATAAAAAGCATAGATATGAAGTAAGCAGATGCCCGAATTTTCATAGTACCTTTAGCATATGAACAAATACAGAGAATATTAATAATCTAAAAAGTTTATCATTAATATTTACCTTTTGCTAGGAAATTTGGCACAATCTGATTTCTGTAGTCCTATTCAAAATGTGACTTGTCAGCCTTTTAGTGAAGAGCAAAGGGTTGTATCTGTTCTTATTAGCTTAATATCTGAGGCAACAATAATTTAATTATCTTGTTTGAAGTTTTAATTTTCTTAAGATTTTTATTTTGTGAAAATAAAATTTTCTCATAAATTACAACATCCTATTTCTATGCAGTATAAACCAGTGATTCTCAAAGTTAGCCCAAGGAAAATAGGTGGGTTTTGAAATTCTTTGGGGGATTTTCCTACTGGTGTAAAATTATTTTTAAAGACAATTTTAAAAGGATATATATTTTCTATGACATTTTGCTTTTGTAAATGAAATGTATTTCTTTTTATATGGAATCTCTATTTCTACTTATTTGGGCCTAAAATTTTTTGACACCTAAAATGAGCCACAAGGAAAAAAAAGGTTGAGAAACACTAGCATAAACAACTTTTCAAAAGACATATTCCTATTTTTATATATTGGAAACAAATAATGTTTATCTCAAAATTTTCTCTAATTTTCAACATATGCACAAGGATTATGACAATAAAAAAATTGGTTTTCATAAAAGTTTTGGGAAAAATTTCCAATCACAAATTGATTTTTCACCTCAATTGCATATTGAAATAAAATATTTTCATGGCGGGATATTACAATTTACATATCTAACTGCCTTAAGTGTTACAGAAAAAATACCATATACAAATATATTACATTAAGTTTAGTCTGATACAAAGTCATGAGTTTGAAGCACACAATGACATTCAAACTCACCAACAGTATGTATTTACCCAAATCCATCCACCACAGCAGGGTGTGACCAAGTCAGGTTTGGATGTGGAGTTTTCCTTATAGATCAGTTGCCATACCAGGATTAAAGATCTGTCTACCCTACTATTTATACATAGCTGGATAGAGAATATGCAATGAAAAATGCAAATAGCTTCATCAAGGATTTGAACTCAGGTCACTGTGTCCATTTCCTATGCTGATAACCATTAATGGTCTTTTAGATTAGTTTGCATATTTCAGTGTATATACAGGTCTTAGTCATAATCAACAGGACCACAGAAATTGGATTGTACTGAAAATATATACAAAATATTAAATTCCAGAGGCATGACTAGCGAGTATATTTTATCCCCACACCTCACAGAAGAATTTTTAATAGCTTACTCTTGTTGAGTGTTGGCCTTGACGAAAGAGAATGAAGGTTGGAAGGTCATTCACAGGGCTATGAATGAATGGAAATCACCATGGTAATATTAGTACTTAACAATTGAATTGAAGCTAATCTTAGAAAATCAGTGAATAATAAATATATTGAGATTATATAAAAAATAATGGACCTTTGTTATAATATTCAATAGTCACACTATTTACATTGATAATCTATCTGTAAAATAACAAATGTATCTAATTCTTACAAATACTAGGTCAAATGTCAAAAGTTTAGAAACATTTTGATACATGCTAGTTTGTGACACATATGTCATATGACCAAAGCAGTTCAAGCTGTGTTAGGTACCTGCTGTGGTTGGGAGTATCATGGTAGTTGATGAATTGACATGTGCATTGTTTGAACTGTGAAAGCTGTACAACGAATATGCAACATGGTCTAATTTGTAACTCATTCTTTATGAATTTGAACTGTGCTATAATATCATGGAGGCAACCAAAAACATTTGTTATGTGAAAGATTTTGGTTTGGTTTTATGGCATATCAACCTTTGTAGGTTATTTAATGCTAAATCCAGTTTATACATAGATATATATATGATTTGTAAACACAAGTCAACAAAGTTAAATAGTTTCAAGTATTGCTATGCATAACTAATGATTCAATTGAACATCAGTCATTTGTTTATACAAAGTTAAATGAATATTTCTATTACAAATTATTCAATATAGCAAAAGTCATTTGTTTGCACTCAGTTTAAATGTCAAGCAGTTCTATTTGAGCCATAGATAGGATCCAATTAGGTAATACCACTCCGGGCCAGAATGGACCTGGGAGTGATGGCAATGAAGCAGTACTCTGCATTCCCCAAAGCTCCAGCATTACTGGAGCCTCACCATCAAATTGTTTAATGTCATACCAGGACACTCGGGGAAATCTTACTCCTCTGCAGAAATGAAGTTGATGTATTCTATAGCCCTAGCCAACTGAGCAAAAAAGGTTAAGGAACAATAGATCCCAGTAAGTAGATGGTTTGTAAAATTTTGCTTGGATTGCAAGAACCATGACAATCAGGTAAGATCATGTAAACCTAAAAATGGATTCTGAGATAGTGCTCGAAGCCATAGAAGCAAATTCAACGTGCAGCACTGAGAGTATAAGATGAGCTCGACATCTTTGTAACCTTCACAACCTCAGCAAAAGCATACAGAGCTGCTGAATTGTGCTTTATGTTACCACAATATTACAAAACTTTTGACTTGCCCGAGTATTTTAAGGTAAAAAAAATTATATTAATATGAAAGAGAAAGAATTTTAGATTCTTAAAGCTGCTATAAATCTGTCATGGTTTTTAAATTTAATTCCGATCAATGTAAAAACACCATTTCATACATCTGATTTTTGTATGTTATAACACAAAAAAAAAAAAAAAAAAAAAAGAAGGAATATTATAGTGAGTTCTTTATTAGTGCAATAGAGAATAAATTTGTTATTAATAGTGTGGGGTGGATCTACATTTGTACTCACCTAATCCTTTTAACTTCCCAAGAGAGATAACTACTAAATAATATTTTGAAATTAATTCCTCAAATTTATTTGCAATAATGAAAGAATAAATTCTATAAGTATATGATTCAGCACCAAACTTGAAGGTTGATGAAGGTTTTTAAAATGAATATGCTATTGACATCAGTAGCCCAACCAAAGGGAAGCTATTTTGTTCAAGAGAAAAATATATTTCTAATACTTATTGACTTATAAAGAATTTTGTTTAGTTTCAGCTTGAAGCATAGCAGTTAATAAATTCTTAACCATATGTAGTTGAGTAAAATAAACCTGTGACCCTTCTCATTGGCCTAGAGGGTAGAGTGTTCATCAATGGTCTGGGAGACCGGTGTTCAATCCCAGATCGCGTCATACATAAGACTTTAAAAATGGTACTCAATACCTCCTTGCTTAACACTCAGCAATATAAGGTATGTATCAAGCATAAAGTGGAGCAATCCAGGGAAAAGAGTAGTGCCCTCCCCAACACTTCAGTGTAGTAGCTATTGAAAAGGAAGCCTTCTGATCACTCGACTACAGTCGCCAACTTTACTTTTTTTACTTACTTACATAAGTAAAAGTAAAGTTGGCGACCATAGTCGAGGGTAACCTGAAGGCTCCCTTTTCGATAGCTACTACACCAAGGTGTAGGGGAGGGCACTACTCCTTCCCTGGATTGCTCTACTTTACCCTTGATCCGTACCTTATAATGCTGAGTGTTAAGCAAGGAGGCATCAAGTACCATTTTTTGAGTCTTTGGTATGATTCGACCTGGGATTGACCCCAGGTTTCCCGGGCCATTGGTGAACACTAACTGCTAGGCCAATGTCCGGTACTTACTTACATAATAGCATGTTATAGTTATCTCCCTAAAGAGTTACTGACAAAATATATATATATATATATGCACACACACACACACACACACACACACACACACAGTGTCCTGCAGAATGATTTCTCAGCCTTGGAACATAGATAAAGAAAGAATATGTTATCAAAAATTTCATTTTGCTATGAGAAAAACAATAGTTGCCATTGTTTTGTTATTGTCATCACTTTGTTTTAAAATATTAAATCATCCACATGCTGACCCTCACCAACTATACACTCCAGAAGACTCATTCTGAAGTTCGGCAGCATTTGCCTAGCAATTGCCTCTGATATTGCTGCTATTTCATGATGAATAAAAAATCTTTCAGTTTAGAAGTTGTCTGTGGCCTATGTTTAAAGACTTAAAGGCTTTTGGGTTTTCACCCAGAGAAAGTAATCACAAGTGGATAGATCTGGTGAACAAGTTGACCATGGGATGTCACCACAGTGTGAAATGAGGCACAATGGAATAACTTCTCTCAAAACTTCAATAAATACCCTTGGCAACTGAAGTGGCATAGGTACTGCAACTAGCACTTATGCAATGGCAGTTTTAAATCCGGGAGATCATTCTGTTGGACTCAGTACATAAAAGGTATTATTATGGTAGAAGTTATCACTCTTAAGTGTTACAAAAATAAAAATTAACACATAAAAAAATCCCCAAAAAATAGACAAATGTATTACAGTAAATTAAAAATAATTTAGCCTGCCATAAGATCATAAGTGAGACTCAAACTCACAGCATTGTTTTAAAGATTAGTTTTCTATCAATCCTCAGTAAGATGCTCAATCTTTCCCTCACTTTTGCTAGGATGAGGGTATGATGTAAGTGCACTCTGCCTAGAATCAAGTGTAGTATTTGTATCCATGGAATTTAAATACAAGGGATATCCACAAAAGTAAAGTACAAACATTCACTAACCCAACATGTTTATTATTATACAAAAAAAAACAAAAAAACATTGTGTATATGTTACCAGTACTACTATGCTACTTTCTCCCATGGACTCCATCAGGATTAATCCACTTGCACCTCAACATCAAAAGTGTCATTTATTTGAAACTATTTCTCAAATGTCTGTGTGATCCAAACAGATGATATCTGAAGGAATACAGAAAAAAAAATCATCCCAGCAAAATTAACTCATGTGCTGGAATTTATGTTCAGTCAAGTGCTTTGGGATGCAATAAGATAGCCCATTCTGATAACACAGGGGAACACTTTTTCAGTAAATTTGAGTTGCATTGTATATTTTAACTGATTCTGAAGGAGCTTTAGGTGCTGATTTCAAATCTGAAATTAGTTTTTCTCAACAAGCTCTAGTTAGTATGCAATTTGAGGTTAATGAAGCGGGCTTGCAAGTTGCTGTTCATTCCTGCCAAGTCCACCAGTTAACGCAGGGCACAGATGTTGGCTGTGGTCTGCCGAACGCTATTTAGTGTCACAGATATCACCAACTCCCAAGCGGACCAGATTTTAAAGCCACTAGGCGAGTTATAGGTAAATACTTAAAAGTCAACATAGCTAAGTGCCTAGCTTTCCCCCCTCAAATACAAGGTCTTCGACAAATACAATTCTTCACAATAAAAGAAGGACTCTGAACTGCTGTGTTTGGGTTAACAAGATTAATAACAATGTTCTTTTATTGAATAAAAGAAAGAAACAAAGACAAAAACAATTCAAGTAAAAGTCAGGAGCGAAAAAGTCTTTCTGTATCTCAGAAGAGCCTCCACTAAAATATCCGTATCCTGGACTAAGCCCACATAAAATATCTTTATCCCTGGACGGGTCCTCCATAAAATATCTGTTAATAGCGGAAGGTGGGAAGGTAGTTTGATAACAATAGACACGATCCGCTTTCCTTCAGATTATGGGATTTAATGGCAGAGCACCCGCTTTAGAAAGGGCAGCATGGTTATCCTTTGAGGCAGTCATTCAGAACTTCCTAGGAAACAATAAGGCAGTGAACTTGTGAACAAAATTCTCCTTGCTTTTCGTGATCTCAGGTGCAACATGAGCATCAAGCTTCATCTTTTGAACAGCTACCTTGATCAGTTCTCTGACAACCTGGGGGCTGTGAGTGACAAACAGGGAGAATGATTCCACCAAGACCTAAAGATCATGGAAGAACACTACCAAGGGTGCTGAGACAAAAGTATGATGGCTGACTACTGCTGGAGTATTAAACGAAATTGCCCAGATGAAGTGTACAAATGCAAATTCCTGCCTGAATAAAATACACAAAGAAATTGATAAGCTTCCATCAGCTGTGGTGATGTTCTGAAGGATGCTAATCTAACTTTGGTATAGATGTTCTGTTAATGTTCTGTTTCTTTTGCCTTAATAAATGTACAGAAATGACTTTCATATCGTTTTAAGATTCAAGTGAACAAAAGAATTGTGGCTGATATTACAATTTCCTATAATAACAAAAAATTAAAAAATAAATAAAAATGTCAATTGCATAAAATCTGTGGCTTGCAGACAAAAACTGACTTCAGATTTGAAATCAGCACACTCAAATTGATTATAGAAAAGTCTTTTTAAATGCAACAAAATGAGTGTTCCCCAATGTAATCCAATTTTGTAAGGATGGTTTCATGGACCACCAACTTCAAAAGATTAAGTATTAAAATTGGTTTAGTTGCAATGTTAAATAGTATGTCAACCTTCATGGATTATTTGATGGTCTAAAAATGAACACAATAGTGAAGTTATAGTTTGAACTTGCTTATTATGATGTCACAGTCCAGCATGTTACCCACTACACTACAGGACTCTCTCCATGAAATTTGTGTTGTCTATTATTTTGTATCAAAGTTCAAAATGATGACTTCTGCCGTTGATAAACATGAATGCTCTACACAAGGCTTAGCTTACAGATTCGTAAAACCCTCTGTAAATGCACTAGATTAGCTTGATTACTGTTTTCTACTCATGACATATTTACTATACAAGATCAAGATGATTTCTATTGGATTTTTGCAACTAACATGCAAACATCAATTACACTTCACACAAAGGTTGTCTACATGTCTGCATGTCTACAGTCTTTGATTTTATGACATGCTTCACATATGCTTTTGTTTAGTTTGGCTTTATTGTACATCCACCATTTTTAGTTATTTAATGCCAAATCCTGTTTTATATATGTATTAAATATGTGATTTGTATACATTTTGTAGATATACTGTTAAATGATCAAACAGTTCTTTTTCTAATAGTTCAATTTAGTATAAGTTAATAAAATTAAATGGTTTCAAGTATTGCTATGTATCACAATTAATTCAGTTAAATATCAGTCATTTGTTTACACAATTAAATGATCAGTTCTATTTCAAACTATTCAGTATAGCATAAGTCAGTTGTTTGCACACAGTTTAAATGTCAAACAGTTCTATTTGAGCCATAAATAGGACCTTTTCAGGTGGTATCACTCCGGGCCAGAATGGACCTGGGAGCAATGGTAATGAAGCAGAACTCTGCATTCCCCAAAGCTCCACTATTACTGGAGCCTCACCATCAGATTGTTTAATGTCATACCAGGACACTTGCTGTGAGGAGGGTTTTACCCCTATGCAGAGATGCAGTCAGTGTATTTTAAAGCCCCAGCCAACTGGACTGACATATGTCCTGGTGAGTTCAACCAAGCAAAGTACCAACTCAATGGAAGGACTGATTTGCAAACACAAACACATGGTCTTATTTGCCAGAGGTTGAAGCTAGCTAAAATTAAGGGAAAACAAAGGCCTGTTCATCTAACCAGTAGGGTGGCTTCAGGAACAGCTAAAACAATACAAAGCAATGTATTTATATCTTGACAAACCAAGTTTAGAACCAAGAAGAATAGGGCAAACAATTCCATCCCATAAAAACCCAGATGCTACAAAACCAAAGCACTGTCGCAAACAAGATCTGGGTGTGGCACTAAGTCACCAAGGTTTTTTTTTCTAAGTATTAAACTTTACATTATTCAAAATAATAACTGTTGTCATCTGAATTTTAAAATAATCATGAAATTTTGATAGCTACAGATACTACTCTCTGATCCTAAGCAGAATATTGGGAATGGATATTTTCATTCCAAACAGAGTGAACATTGATACATTTTTAGCAGGAAATATGCAAACACATATTAAATCACAACCAACAAAGTCAGTTTTTTTTTTTAGATTCCTTCAGATACAAAATCGGCTAAGGTAAATTTGTAAAAAAGTATTATAAAATACTTTACCTTTTTACGTCTCTGTGGATAATATTGTTGCTATTCAAATAATTTATACCCTGAGCTGTTCCTTTTGCAATATAAACTCTTTGTTCAACTGTAAGAGCAGGTGTATTGTGCTGGTCAATAAAAACAAAGAAGAGAGAGAGAGAGAGAGAGAGAGAGAGAAAAAATAAAATTAAATCTATAAGCACTTTTAGTAGTTTTAATCAAGTTTTATGAACAATTAACTAAAACTAAATGAAAGCCACAACATAAGCTAATCATCAGTTTATCTATCCCACTTTTTTATTGCAATACTAAAACACAAGCATATTTCAGAACTATATTTTCATGAGGACTCATAAGTTAAAAAAATGCTGTAAAGAGGTTAATGTTTATGATACCTGATGGCCTTTCTTGTACTATAAATATAAAGGTAATACAACTTTTTTAACATATTGATTTTCTGGTAATGGGAGTAGGGGAGGTAGATGAAAAAATTAACGAGAAAAAAAATTTTGGCTTTCAGTTAAGAAATTTTCTATTAGTTGTCTACTTTTTATGGTTAAACACAAAAAAAATAAAGATTCATTTTAGTTAACTGGTTGAAAATAAAGTAAAAAGGTCAAATTTAGCATTATACTTACATTGTACGTATTTACCTAGCCCCTCCACTATGGATGTGACATAAAGTCAATTTTTAAAGAGAATACAACTGGTTTGAATTTTGTTCTACATAGAGAAGGGGGCTCTCATTAAGAAAGTGTTTAGCAATAATAAACTGTCACAAGCTAACTAAAGGCAAGATAATGGAATCATCTGTTTTCTATGAATAGCCAACCCTTGGATGAGAGAGGGGAACAAGAGTTGTGAATGTCACTTGTTGAGTACTGATTGTTTGTTCACTGTATCTTGTGTAGTAAAACCTATTTTCTTATCAAACTACTTAATGTGTTTTTTCTTCTTTCTCTGTTAAACCAAATATATGAGTTACAACACTATCATTATTTTAACACAAAAATGACAAAAACATTGCTCTGCCTGTGTATCATTGGTGATAAAAATGTCACTTCCTGCAAAAGGGTTAACAATGCAAAGTGTCAAGGCAGATAAAACAAGAAATGTACTAAATTGTATTTTTCAGCAAGTGTCAAAATGTATAAATCTCCATTATTAATTAAGAATAAAGTTTGTTCCTCATCGTAATGTGTCTTATCAAAAAGATATCTAATAATAAGAAACAGAAGTCATGTTTCTGTAAGATACAGTCCTGGTCATCATTATTGGCACCCTTTCATATTTTTTTTGTTAATCTTCAGAAATAAACAAAAAATAACCAAATTCATATAAACTTGGTTTATCATTTGCTCTTTTTTTATCAACCATTAGTGATCAATAGACCATAGCCATTTCACTAGATTCGTTTTTTTTGTTTTTGCTCAGGAGATATTCTATGTCATATATTGAAATTTCATGGGTGCCAATAATTCTAACCAAGACGGTAACTAAGAATACTGAATTTAAATTGCCATACTTATTTGTCTTAATACAATAATTATACCTATCTAACTGAAAAAAACTAATTAGGTTAAGAAATAGTTCTTCAAAGTGGATTACATAACATTGCTTAGTTGGGACTAACAACCTGAACAAAAGCAAAACAAATTTAATCAATAAATCCCTCAATAGTCACTTAAATCAAAAATACTATTCTATAAGATTGAAACTTCATAGAACAATGTTCTTAATACTCAACATCAGTATAAAAGAATCATTTTAGCATCATAACTAACTTCAATCAGTCTTGACCTTTTACCCAATGTAGTTGTATACTTGAGCTAATATGTAACTCTTTTAGCTGTTTGTCTCAATGTTAACTCATCACATGAATATTGTGTTGCACCAAATTTTTTCTTTATTTAGCCTTTTGCCAGTAAAACTTAGTAAATATCATAAGCACCTGGCATAGTGTAATGAATTTGGTCTTCACTGGATGCCCTATTTTTGTAGCCCTGTGACAGATTAAGATAAGCCTATTATAAATATCTATATTGTGGATGATTAACTTAAAAATAATTTCTGAAAAGGCAAATGAGATTGTGATAAAAAAATAAACTCTTGGCTGTTTTTCTTTTCTGAAAAATTTACCTGTAAAACTTCCATGATTTTGAAAAAAAAAAAGAAAAGAAATAAAATAAAGAATAATTTTTTTTATCATGTTCACATTAACAATAGAGGTAATTTTTACACTCTTTCCTTTTAGATGTATAGGTTCAAATTTCTGTTTTAAAGATTAAAATTTTTTTTTTAATTAACAGTTATTATGAATACACTTCAATAATTTCTTTATTTGTAGCCACCAGTGGTACACAATGTAGTGAGCATATTTTAAATTTTTTTAATGAAAAATTTTTTATTAAAAAAAAAATTTTGCAAATTAAAACTCAATCTAAAAAGAATTTTTTTTATAATAAAGTTTTATAGGTAAAACAGAATCTTACCTTGCATGCAAGCCTGTCTTCGACAGATCCATTTACCATATAAGTATAAACCAAACAAAATTTAGGCCCACAACTGTACCCAAGCAAAGAAACCAGGTTCTCATGATGAAATCTGTAAAAAATAAGATTATTAAAAGTAAAATAAATGTGGTAATAAAAAGAGGATTAACCCTTTTCAGATCGACTAGCCAAACTACATGCATTTGTTTACAACTTAATCTAATACCAAATGGCTGTAGAGCAGTATAAGCTTTTGAATCACTCCAAGGAACATTGTGATTTCCGTATATTGGTGGACACTGATGGCCAATACTTGTACTGCAAATATAAAAATAAAACAACTTTTTAAAAAAAATATTGATTTCCTAGTGATGAAGATGAAAGCCAGATGAAAAAAAAAAATCAATGAGAAAAACCAGCAATTCATTCTATTTCTTTTCACTGCTTTTCAATGTAAAATGTAAACAGCTGTTTTTTTGTATTTGATAGTTTTGTTAGAATTCATTAGAATCACTTTTACAGGATTCTGGCACATAATTGTTACTATCACAACTTTATCTTTGATATGGGTGCTCTGGTTAGCAAACTGGGCAACTAGACCACTAATAATAAGTTTGATTCTCACTAGATATCTCATAGGCTAAACTAAGCTAAGTTTAAGTCACTGACAACTTCATCCTTTATACAGGTACTTTTACAATATATTTTGTATTTTTCAGAAATTGCATTCATTTTCCATGAAAATTAACAAAACCATCATGAATGAAAATGCTTCTACTGGATAGTCTAATCCTCTCAGTATATAATATAAAAAGTTAACTTATGTAGATAGTTCACAAATTGAATTTACAATGGAGCTCCCTTAAGCCTTTTGCAGGTAAAGTGACATTTTTATCACCAATGGTATACAGCCAGAGAGACATTTTTATCGTTTTTGCATTAGCTCAAATGTAAGGCATTTTTCTATTAGCTTATAGTTGACTAATTCAATGTTAATGCAAAGAGGGTCCACAGAGATGTAGGATTGTGTAAACATTGTTTTGCAAAATATCATAATTAAAAGTGAGTGCTTTATTGTTTTTATGCTATTGTACTATGATACACAATTGCTGATCAAATTATCATGTTTTGATTGTTTTTTTTTTTTTATATATATCATTAATTGCTTTTGTTTGAACATACACTTTATTTTAAACATTTTCTGAAAACAACTTGCCCACTTTACAAGGACGTAAAAAACTACCTGCAAAAGAGTTAAAAGGAACACTGCATGTAATTTCACATATATATATATATATATATATATATATATATATAAATATGATAAAAGACAATATACTTACTTGGACAGCACTTTCAGTTCTGTCTCAAAAAGCTTCGTTTGTTTATCTGCTGTGTCAAAGAGTCGCTTTATAGCTACCTTGAGATCTGACCTCACGCCTGACAGGGATGAAAAAAAAAAAAAAAAAGGAAAAACATTAATGAAAAATGGTTACTTGAGCAAATAAATCATTTTTAAACAATTATTTATCAACTTTTAAAGTTGCATTATAGTTTTCACCTGAATATTTTGGCAGGGCTTAGAATACACTGACTGTATCCCCTATAGAGAGGTAAGACCCCCTCCAAAAAAAGGGGGGGCCCTGAGAATGATACTAAACTGCATCTGATGGTGTGGCTCTAGTCCTGGAGTGTGGGGTCACCTCTTCATTACTATTACTCCCAGGTCCACTCTAAACTGGAGTGCCAGTTAGAGACCAATCTATGGGTTAAATAGATATGTTTAAAAATTATTTGTATATGATAGGAATACTTGATGCTGTATAACTGTAAATTTGTATTAAGAATAGTTGCTATAATTGTTTACTCAGGATTATTATTAGTTACTTGAAATAATATAACTGTGCAAATATATGTGCATTATATTTCAACCGCTGAAAGTAAACACGTTTTTTAAATCACAAACTGCACTCAGAAAATGAAGATTAACGTCCAATATAGTCTCTGCATTTAATTGATTATATTGTTTCAAATAATTTTATTTATTTATCAATAGTTATTTCTATTAATAAATAAAATTATTTGAAACAATATAATTATTACTATTAGAAAGGAATACTTGAAATCATACAAATTTGTGCAAATCATTTGTATTATATAGGATTACTTGATATCATAACTGTGTACAAAAAACTCTTAAATACCTATGTAAAAAATGTAAATATAAATGTATATTGAACATAATTTCCTAAACTCTAGGCATAAAATAACCCAAGATGGATTGGCATGCAGGTAAAACTTAATCAAACCCTATTGTCCTTCTAATATAGTCCAATAAATATGTTTATAACAGTATGCCATAAAACTGAAAATGGACAGTCCACTAAGTATCAATATTTTTTGAGACAGAAACAAACGACTGATTAAAATTGTACATCAGCTGCATAGAATGAATGGGGTTAATGGAATAGGTTAGGGAACCAATAAGTTTTTATCCAATGGCCCAAATCACTCATTACACTCCTGGTAATTTTGGTTAAGTTTTCTTAGGAATGTTTTCACAATTCAACAGTATTTAAAAAACAAATAAAAGCCTAAAAAAAAATAAAAAATAAAAAAAAAAATTAAAAATTAAAAAAAAATCAATTATATGATTTTTACTTACCAAGATACACAGAGCCAAATCCTCCACTTCCCAGTAATCGCCCACCAGAGTAAAAGTTTTGATCATTAAAGTTATCGGTCATTTCTTCTAAAATATTATATGCAATTCTGGGACAAGAGTCATCTTCTGTTGAAGAGATAAATAAATGTTATAAATTACTTCAGATCACATTTTCTTGTCACACATACATCATATATGTACATACATACACCAAGGTCGTTCAAAAAGTTCTAAGCCTCATACAGAAATAAGAGCCATTGCTGAACATTTTTTTAAATGGTAATACACTAACACTAATATAAATCTTTCTTTTTTTTTTTTTTTTTTTTCAGTTTTCAAACTAATCTGTCGAGTGAGCATTGAGCACTTTCATATTTTCGTTCCCACAATAATTTTTTTTTTATTATCCTTATTTATAACTGTCCTTTTCCAAAGAGGAATAAATTGTGCATGAGAAAATAAAAGTTTTCAAGCCAACCAAGTAAGAAATGAATAGAAACAGTACTGACTTTCATGGTCTTGTCATAAAATCAGTTAGAATTTCACATTATATTTCAACCGCTGAAAGTAAACGCGTTTTTAAAATCACAAACTGCACTCAGAAAATGAAGATTAACGTCCAATATAGTCTCTGTATTTAATTGATCTGGCGTATATATATATATACATATATATATGATTCTCTCACTCAGTCATTTCGTTTCTTTCAAAAATAGGAATCACTGGCCGCTGTTTGAAAGTTGCCTCAAATCATCTTCAGACCACGGCGTGATATGCATCAAGTTGGATTTGGTCGAAAGCGAGAAAGTTTTCATCACGAAGGTAATACACGCGGAACCACCTTTCGCGTGTGATTACATAAGAAACAGTTACTGTAAACGCGTAATAACATCAACCGCTGAAAGTAAATGCGTTTTTTAAATCACAAACTCCACTCAGAAAATGAAGATTAACGTCCAATATAGTCTCTGCATTTAATTGATCTGGCGTATATATATATATATACATATATATATGATTCTCTCACTCAGTCATTTCGTTTCTTTCAAAAATAGGAATCACTGGCCGCAGTTTGAAAGTTGCCTCGAATCGTCTTCAGACCACGGCGTGATATGCATCAAGTTGGATTTGGTCGAAAGCGAGAAAGTTTTCATCACAAAGGTAATACACGCGGAACCACCTTTCGCGTGTGATTACGTAAGAAACGGTTACTGTAAACGCGTAATAACATCAACCGCTGAAAGTAAATGCGTTTTTTAAATCACAAACTGCACTCAGAAAATGAAGAATAACGTCCAATATAGTCTCTGCATTTAATTGATCTGGCGTATATATATATATACATATATATATATATGATTCTCTCACTCAGTCATTTCGTTTCTTTCAAAAATAAGAATCACTGGTCGCTGTTTGAAAGTTGCCTCGAATCATCTTCAGACAACGGCGTGATATGCATCAAGTTGGATTTGGTCGAAAGCGAGAAAGTTTTCATCACGAAGGTAATACACGCGGAACCACCTTTCCCGTGTGATTACGTAAGAAACGGTTACTGTAAACGTGTAATAACATCAACCGCTGAAAGTAAATGCGTTTTTTAAATCACAAACTGCACTCAGAAAATGAAGATTAACGTCCAATATAGTCTCTGCATTTAATTGACCTGGCGTATATATGATTCTCTTAATACCCTGTCCGGTGGCAAAAGCTGCTTGGTAGCGCCAGGGGTGGCAGTACCGCCTTGAGCTACCGAAACTGTGTTATCACCCCTGGATGGCGACTGATGAGGACATGGTATCGCACGTGCTTTCACACGTTGTATGATGAAAAATAGTTAATATAGTTTTTAATTTCTTTTAAATAGTATATATTAATTGAATTAAATAAAAGTTAACTTTAGATTTTGTTGTAAATACCAGAAGAGTCAAGAGTTTTGCAAAATTTTGGCAGTACAAGCTAGTTTGTGGTGCATGATGGTTGGTTGGTTGTTTGGGTTTTACAACATATCAACTACTATGGGTTATTTAATGCCAAATCCAGTTCACATATATTAACTATGCATGATCTGCAAATGCATATATTGTAGAGAACATATCTTTAAAAAAAACAAAAAACATAGCTCATTTACTTGCACACGAGTGAATGGTTTCAAATAGTTTATTTGATATAATTTGTTTGCACAGCCAAGTTGTTATTTCTCACTACAGTTTTACTCACAGAGATTCAATGGTTTCAAGTATTGCAATTCAACAATAATTTATTTGTACTTAGTTGATTGATAAGTTGGATGTCTGAATTTTCCAGAATTGTGAAAAGTGTTATATTTTTAGCTATGACCCTGTATCTCTCAAGAAAGAGAGAGCACCATCCATGTGGACGTTCTCAAACATCTCTCATATTATCTGTTTTAAAATGCTGCACTCTTGTGATAGCAAGAGCTCCAAATTCCACTAGCACATATTTAATGATGTAAGATATCTGGTATATCAAACATTGTGGTGGCTGTCTCTGCTTGAGTAGAAAAGAATGAGCGAGACTTGTGTGGCCAATCTGCTATCGAGATATAATGATTTGTTACTTTCTTGATTTTCTGAAGGTTAGTCTCCATTCTCCCAAAGTGGGCTTTATTTGGAAGAGTTTTTTGTTAATGTTGCTTTCCAGTGTTGTTGCCATTTTGTAAGAAAGAATTTATTGATTTGGGGTTTCAAGTCAGCATACGGAATAGAGATATTGTTGGGGCTCAGATTTAAGTTCAATTTGGCTGCTGAGTCAGCTCTTTCATTTCTACTCACTCTGATGTGGCTGGGGATCCAACACGTAATTATTTCTTTATGACAAGACATTGAGTCTAGTCTACTCAGCAGTTGAACAATTAATGGGTTTTCTAGCTTTTTATTTCTCAGTGATGTTAATATAGAGAGCATGATAAATTTGTTGTGTTTGCTCTTAGAAATGATATTGAGAGCAAGGTCAATGGCACATACTTCTGCAGTGAAGATGGAGCTTTTCATTGGAATGGTTTTATTGAGAACAGCAGCACACACTGTTTTATTGCTATCTTTGGAGCCATCTGTAAATATATATTGATGGTCAGGATGGTATAAGAGGATAGTGTAAAATTTTTCCAGATAAGTGCTGGGATGTGTTTTTGTTTTGGGGAGTTTGTTTAATTGGAGGATTACTTGTGGTTTTTTAATGATCCAGGGTGGTATTTGTGGTAGGATGCTTTTATGCACATTTGTAACAGAAATTGCAGATTCTTGCAGAATAGGCTCTATCCAAAGGCCAAATAGTTTGGAGGTTTTTTCTTTTTGTTCAAACTGTTGTTTGTGTTTAGGGTTGAAAATATAGTCATAGGCTGGATTCGATGAGCAGGAATTCAGTTTTGTGTAATACTGCAGAGCGAATTTTTCCCATCTGTGTTGTAGAGGTGCTTCATGAGCTTCGGTGTATAAACTGACTACTGAAGACTCCTAAGACTAGTCTTAGACCTTCATGGTGGATTGGGTCGAGCTTTTTAAGGTAGGACTTCCTAGCAGATCTATAGATAAATGTACCATACTCTAACTAGGAATGGACTAGTGCTCTGTATAACTTAAGGAGCGCTTGATGGTCAACTTCCCATTTTGTATGGGCGACTACTCGTAGTTGTTGAGCGCAGGTGGTTTTAGTTTTTAAATATTTCATGTAGGAGATGAATGATAATTTCCTGTCGAAAATAACTCCCAGGAATTTATACTTGTTAATGACAGGTATTTCTGTGTCTTCTAGTTTTATAAGTGGGTCACTGCGCATTTTTTTTTCAACTGACAAAAATGCATGCATCTTGTTTTGCTTTTGGATATCTTGAATCTGCTTGTGTCTGCCCAATGTGTTATTTTATTGATGCATTGTTGCAGTTGACACTCTGCAGTTCTCATATATTTTGATCTGGAAGTGATAAAAAAGTCATCAACATAAAGATAACCATCAATTCCAGAAGTAAGACACCTTGTAATTCTGTTAATTTTTATATTAAACAGTGTCACTGACAGAATACTCCTCTGAGCAACTCCCTCTTCCTGTTTGTTGGGATTAGTGAACATTGATCCGATTCGGAGCTGCCAGTCCAAGAAAAAACTCTTTATGCAGTCCAAGGCTATGGAGATCTTTCATTATTCCGAACTTCCAAGTGGTCTCATAAGCCTTCTCCAGATCAAAGAAGACTGCTATCAGATATTGTTTCTAGATATTGGCCTCTCTTATGGAGGTTTCTAATTTAACCACATGATCCAGCATTTTTGGAAGCCACATTGAGAGTTGGTAATAAGTTTATTGGATTCAAGATACCAGACCAGTCTTTTGTTTACCATGCGCTCCATTGTTTTACAGAAGCAACTAGTTAGTGCTATTGGACGGTAGTTTGCTGGATTTGAGTAGTCTTTTCCAGGCTTAGATATAGGAATGATTGTTGCTATTTTCCATGATTCTGGGAATGTTTCATTTATCCAGATATCATTGAATATTTTCAGAAGGTGATGGAGAGAACTCTTTGTTAAGTGTTTTAGAAATTCATAATGAATTTCATCCGCTGTAATATGTGATATTTGCATAGCTTCTTGAAGCTCTGCTGGTGTAAATGGTAGGTTATATTTTTCTTAATTATTTGTTTTAAAATTAAGTCTTTGTTTTTCTGATTTGCTTTTGTAAGAAATGAATTGTGAGAGAAGAATTTTCTGAAAATGTCTCGGCTAGTACTTCTGCTATGGCTTTTCTTGTAGTTGCTTCTGTTTGGTTTTTTGTGAGGTGTTTGAGGGTGGTTGGTTGGGATTTTCCGGAGATTTTCCTAATCATCTTCCAGATTGTGTTGGTTTTGGTAGGTGAACCCAGTTGGTTGACATAATTTTGCCAAATTTTCTTCTTGGCTTCCTTAATGAGTTTTCGTGATCTTGCCCCGAGGAGTTTGAAGTTGTTGAGATTAGTGGTGGTGGGTTGCTTATTGAATTTACGTAAGGCAGACTTACATAGGTTGATAGCTTTTCTGCAGTCATCGTTGAACGAGGAAGTGTTGTGTTTGTTCGAGATTGAAGTTTTTGCAATAGATTTGTTTGCTATTAATATCAATGTTTCCATAAAATATTTTGTTTGGTCAGTGGTGTTAGGTTCTTGGAAGAGTTTTTGTTCGCAAAGGCTTTTCAGTTTACCTTGTTTAGTTTCCAATGAGGGAGTCTTTCATCATGGAGAGGTTTTAGGATTTCAAGTAGGATGGGGAAGTGGTTGCTACCACAGAGATCATCACGGACTTTCTACCCATAGTCCATATAGCTTACAGGATCACATAAAAATCAGGTCAATGGCTGAGTAAGAACCTGTGAATGGGTTGAGGTAGGGATGAGATTTATTATTAAGTATGCACAGGTTATTATTTTGGATAACTTTCTCCAGGTCTTTGCCTTTTTCGTTGGTTTTCTGGCACTCCTATACAGTGCTCTGGCTGTTTAAGCCACCCAGCTATAGGTAGGGTTTTGGTATTTGCTGGCGTAATTTATTCATTTTGATATCACTGATGGGGTCGTGTAGAGGAATGTAGATGGACCAGATATGTATTGGTTTATGTAGTGTTGCTTTGACAACGATCAGTTGGAGGTCAGTGTCTATATGAATTTGGCTTGGAGGCATGTCTTTCCTGATTAGGATCAAGACATCTCCAGAGGCTTTGTTTCCATCTTTGTTAAAATGGTTATAAGTATGATATTGTTTAAATTTAATGGAGCTAGATTCTTTTAGGAAGGTTTCTTGGAGGCAAGCTATTTTGGGGTTGTGGTAGGTCAAAAGTTGTTGAAGTTCCTCATGAGTGGCCAGGATTCCTCTGCAATTACACTGTAGGATTGTATTATTTTGTGTTTCATTGATTTTCTCTTGGGGAGCCATGTTTTAATTTTTGGTGAGGTTTGTTTTGAGAGTAGATTTTTTTTCATTGGGTTTTGCTTAGTTATGGGGTCTCATCCTCCGTTTCCATTGTTTCCAGGGTCTGAAAACTATTTTTTGTTAGGGTAGTTGTCATTCTTGAGGTTGATCTTGATCTATTTTTTTCTAGATTTGTGCTTCTGTTCATTAGGAGGTGGTTTCTTTATAGTTTCTCCATAAGGGGAGGTCTGTGGTGGTCTAGCAATAGAGGCCACTTCAAAGGAGAGGGCATTTGGGTTCTCTTTGTTTGATTTTGTTTGTGTCTCTTGGTTTGGTGAATCTTTGGTGTTTGAGTTTTCTTTGGAGAGTTGTTTGTTTTCAGTAACTGTTATTATAGTTTTCATTTCTTGGATTAGTATTCTCATCTTATTTAAAAAGTTGGGTAATTACTTCTGGTTTTATTCTGGTTTGGCTGTTTTCATATGTTTAGTGTCCTTGTTGGTTTGTGTTTGGTGTGTATCTTTAAGACATTTCAGAGTATTTTACGATTTCTATTATTTTCCTCGCTTCTTGGAAAGTAATGTTTTTGATGTATTTCATTTTGGCTATATCTTTTTCCTTTTTCCAGACTTCACAATCTTTGAAATTTGCTGGGTGATTTTTTTTTTGTAGTTAGTGCGGAATGCCTCTTTTTGACAGTCCGTGTGTTTTGTGTTGTTTTCGCCACATCTTCCACATACTGGGTGTCTAGTGCATCTGTCCTGATGATGTCCAAACCTCTGACAATTGAAACATTTAAGAGTGTTTGGTATATATATATATATATATATATATATATATATATATACTTTTATTTTTATATATCCTACTTTAATTTCATTGGGGGGGGTATCAAAATATAATGTGTGTTTGTATTTATGGTTTTTCCATTTTTTTTTAATGCTTATTCTTTTAAAATGTGTTATGTTTTGTTTGTTTTTTAAACTGGATTTTATTTCATCTGGTGTGCAGAGATAATTCAGAACTCTTCACTACTCCTTTGGATGAATTTAAAGATTAGTGAGGTGAGTTTTAATTTTGATGTTGTTGAAAGTTTCCCATTTTAGGATTTCTTCCATTTGTGTTTTTTTAATGTCAATTAATATTGTTCCGTTAGTTAATTTTTTGATTGTTGTTGGTTTTATTTGTTTGGAAAGGATTGGTTTAATTTTGAAGGGGGATATTTTGGTTATAGGTATATCTTTAGTTGACTGGATGACCATATAAGTAGGGGTGTTTTGATAAATAATTTCAGGCTCACTATCAGAGCTTTCAAAGTGTGGTCTCTTGGTAGATTTATTTGTAATCATTTGTAGAATGTTTATGATTGGTTGGTTGGTTGGTTGGTTGGTTTCTTTGTTTAATGACATATCAACCCTTTTTAGGTTATTTAATGCCAAAGCCATTCTCCGAGAAGAACAGTAGTAGTACTATTTAACCCATAGCTGGGAGGATAAGGGGGTTCATACCTTTCCCAAGGGTATTTGGCCAAAAGTGAACGTAATAGCGCGACTGGAGTACGAACTCGCGTATTACGATTCCTCAGTCCATCACTTTAACTATTACACCATGAGGACACCCCCCAGAATGTTTATGAATTTCATTGATAATGCTCCCCACCCACCATGGAGCCCCAAATGGGGATGTGCCTAGGGGAAACCCATTCGCCTAGTAACATCAGGGCTACATACTCAGTATACTCATGCCGATGGTAGACAGATAAGTTTTATAATTGGGTTTTCATCCCAAGATAATTACTCACCCAGGGACAGTAGGGAGTATAGGTCTTTCCTCAGCATGATTGACTACAGCCATCACCCTCTAATTCAGATTTTTGCAAAAATCTAAAAGGGGGCTGGCATGACCAGCCGATTGGTCGCATCAGGCTTCTCCGACCACCCATCTAGCCCAGTAAGGGCCAAAGTGGAATGTTGCAAATCAAGTGACCTCTTTAGCTTCTGGGTCAAATACTGCTCAGCCACCAGGATCCCGTCCTCAAGCATTCCATTACCCACGACCAACAGGTAGCCTTGTTGGTGGGGGGTTACTCCTCTGCAGAGGTGCAGTCGGTGTATTCTACAGCCCCAGCCGACAGGGCAGTCATGTGACTGAAGCAATTCAAGCAGCGTTCCTCCTACAAAGGTTCCTCCCACAAAGCTAGAACCATGCTTTCTCCACATGTTTATCCTGAGGTTCAGTGAACTTGACACATAATATATCAACTTTCTTCAAAATAAGTAATTCCTTTTTGGTTGGATTGAAAACTTTTCAGCAAACCTTGTGTATATGATAAGAGTCATATAAACTACTTCCATTTAATTTTGTTCAAAAGTCAGATTTTAATTTTTCTTTAGATTTTTAAAATTTCATGCTATAATCAAAATCAATATTTGATAGATTTTTGCAATAAATTTTTTTTATATAAAATAAATATTTTCAAGTTCTAAATGCATTTCAAATATACAGTGTTCATAAAGTCCTGCAGGAGTTTTAAAATGTATCAACAATGATGGTAAGACTTACAGTCAAATCATGCTGAAAGCTCCAGTTCCCCCTAGATCACCAAAGTTAAGCAGTGATGAGTTTTTCTGTACTTAGATGTGTGACTACTTAAGCAACATCAAGTACTGTAAGTAACTTGAGATCTGTAGACCATATCTAAGCAAGAGCTTAATAAATAGCAATGAAAGCTTACAGTCAAGTCTTGTTGAAAGCACCAGTCCCCACTAGATCACAGAAGTAAAGTAGAGATAAGCCTATTCAATATTTAGATGACCATTTAACCCTTTCACTGTTTGGGTGACACATTTTTCCTGGCAACATTTTTGAAGGCCATGAGTGGCTCAAACTGCATTTAAAATAAAGGATAAAATCTTGTGAAAACATGATTTTCTTTGAACAGAGAAAAGGTTAAGCAACAGCAGGTACTGTAAGCAACCTGTTAGGCTATGATTATTTGGTTTAATGGCATATCAACCCTTGTTGGTTATTTAATGCCAAATCCTGTTTAGACATATCATATATATGATTTTTAAGCAAATAGCTTGTAGGTAACATTTTGACATTAATAATTCAATTTAATATCAATAATAATTCAAATAAAAGATTGAACAGTTCTACTTGTCCAATAGATGGGACCCTAATAGATACTACCATTCAGGGTCAGAGTGGTAATGAAGGCATACTCCAGATTCCCCAAACTTGAAAACTGGAGCCTCACTATCAGACACAGTTCAACACCATATACAGAACACTAAACAACTTCTGTGCTATATCTAAGCAAAGCAAAGCATAGTAAATAACAACAATGTTAGCAGTCTTGTTGAAATTATATATATATATATAACAGGATTTGGTATTACTTAACCCATAAGTGTTGATATGCCATAACACAACCAAACCAATTATTCTTGATGTTTTTTTTAATTATTGCACTTCAACATGACTGCTAACATTGTTGTTATTTACTATGCTTTGAGATTATATATATATATATATATATATATATATATATATATATATATATATATATATATACACACACATATACATACATACACACACGATTTATATATGAATAGTTTGTAGGTAACATTATCTTAAAATAAGACAGAGCTGATTTGCTTGCACAAAGTAAAATAGTTTCAACTATTATCTTACACTAATAATTCTTCAAGAATTTCAAACACTAATAATTCTATTTAATCTTAATCATTTGTTTACATACAGTTAGATGGTTTCAAGTTTTTTTTATTTAACATAAGTAAATTCTATTTATTAAGCATTCCTACCTAATACTAACAATTTGCATGCAGCTGTATAGTTTCAAAAACCAATAATAATCCTTAGTAAATCACTAAACAGTAATGTTTGAACCATAGATGGGACCCTAACAGGTACTACCAATCCAGGTCAGAGTGAACCTTAGAGTAATGGTACTCCACATTCCCCAAATTCCAAGTCTAGAGCCTCACCATCAGATGTAGTTTAGTGCCCTACAGAATACTAAATGGTATTGCTATTTAACACTAATAATTTATTCTACATTATTTGTTTATTTACGCAGTTAAATGGTTTCAAGTACTACTATCTAATACTAATAATTCAATTCAATATTAATCATTTGTCAGCATACAGTTGTTTCAAGTGTAATAAATGATTAAATAGTTCTATTTGATCCATAGACAGGACCCTAACAGGTACTACCACTCCAGGTCAGTGTCCCTAAGAGTAATGATAATGAAGGGGTACTCTACATTCCCTAAATTCCAAGTCTAGTGCCTCACCATCAGAGGCAGTTTAGTGTCATACCCAAGTCATGCATTAAGAATAAAACTTTAGGAGATTTTTTAAAAACTTTTTGATTCCATTGTTTGAGTTATTAAACTTAAAAACTGCTGCAGTACTTCATGAACACCATGTATAACACATTGAGAGAACAAAAAGTATAAAATATGGTCAGTGGAGGTGCCCGTGGTGTAATTGTTATCGTCGTAGGAAATGAACACGGCGACACGAGTTCAGTGGAGGTGCCCATGGTGTAATTGTTATCGTTGTAGGAAATGAACACGGCGACACGAGTTCAAATCCTGGACGAGACTGATTGCATTTCTCATAGAACTAATACCCTTGGGAAAGGTATGAATCCAATTATTCTCCCTCCAGCTATGGGTAAATAGTAGGAAAGACTAGGTTCTTCAGCCTTGGTTAGGCAACTAGTCTAGGAGAAGGAAAACTCTGAATTCAAAACTGTTAAACTCCGCTTAAAAATTGACCTTGTGTCATATCTTTCCCGAGCGGAGGGGTTGGTAAATAGGATAAAATATGGTCACAAACTTAAGATGGGGAGTCCCCGTGGCATATTGGCTAGAGTGCTAAACTGCAGCCTCAAAGTGACTGAGTACAAACTCCAGTCGAACAGTTATGTTCACTTTCATAATAAAACCTTTGGAAAGCTATGGGTTAAATAGCAACACTACTGTTTTACTTCAAGGATGGCTTTGGCATTAAATAACTCATGAAGATTGATATACCATTAAAACAAAGAAACCAAAACAAACCTTAAGGAAGATAATTACATCTTAATTCACTGATAAATGTGTATGGTTTTCTTTATTCATAATTATTTAATTTTGTAAATTAGAAGACTTAGATAGAGAGAGAAAGAGAGATGAGGAAGAAAAGAGATAATGAACAGAAGAAAGACAGAAAAGAAACAATGAAGTGGGAGAGTGAAAACAGAAAAAGTAGAAGGAAGACACTGAAAGAAAGAAAACAAGGAAAAAATTAAGAAAAGGAGAGAAGAGAAAGAGACAGTGAAAGAGGAAACACAGAGAGAAGAGAGACGATGAAGGTCAGAAGAGAGACAGAGAGAGAAGGAGGATAGGTGTGTGTGTGTGTGTGTATGAAAGAGAGATTGGTTTCTGTTCAATGGCATATCAATTTTTGGAGGTTATTTAATGCCAAAGTCATCCTTGTAGAAGAACAGCAGTGATATTACTTAACCCATAGCTAAGAGGATAAGGGGGTTCATACCTTTCCCAAGGGTATTAGTTTGAAAGTAAACATAATATGAAAGAGAGAGAAAATATATTAAAAAACAAATCAAATAACATTACCAAAGTTTATCTTCTTGAATTTTTCTTTTATCTGAACTGTTTCATCATTTTCTGTGGCTTCACATTTTTGTTCAACTGCTGGAGATGGAGGACTGTTAACAAGGGGCAGACATTTTGAACCTTGGCTAGTGAGTGACTCATTTATTGACGTACACTCTTTTTTCTGGGTGCTATCAGCTTCACATTTGGTATTTCGAGACAATTCATTATGTTTTTCTGGATTTCCACTCATAATCTTATGAGAACTATTATATGAATCAGAAGTAAAACTCTTTTGTCCAGCAGGTAATTCTGTACCTACAAAAAATAACATAAGAGAGAGTATTTGACAAATGAGAATTTTGAGCAAAGAAATGAAAATGACAACAGCAGAAAAAAAAAATCTTAAAAGTTGAATTTTAATGTAAAATCAGAAAAGTGCTCAAATACTGGTCAGTAAGCCAGGATAAAACCGAAAACAAATAAATATTTTCTCACTTTTTCATGTCAATCTCATGACTGTAAGTTCCATGTATTTGTGGAAAAAAATCTTCAGATGAAACATCCAAGTGAATTGGTTGGCTAGTTGGTTTTTATAGCATATCAGCCTTTTATGCAAGTAAAATGAATACAAAAGAGGGCTGCATGGTGTGGAGCAACTTTAAATTTTGAATTGTTTTTTTTTCAGCATATACTAACTTCAAACAAGGGGGCACCTCAGGGTGGTGTAATGGTTAGCAAGCTAGACTAGAAAACCTTCACAAGAGTTTGATTCTTATTGGGTGCCCCATTCATAGAGCCTTGTGTCACATCTAAGCAAAAAGCTTAGTAAATCATTACTAACTCCAAACAAAAGTTATAAATCCTTAATTCCACAAAGCCAAGAACCATTCCAAAATTCCTCAGTGATAACCTACAGACATTTTTTAAAACCCAATTCATTCATATCCTTCAAAAGTTTATGAATCATAGAGTTTCTACCAATGCTTGAGAAACTTAAGATGTCAGAGAAAAAAAAAATCTTTTCATGCTATCTGAAAACTCTGGCAGATTCTTTGACTAAGAACATTTTCAGTAAATTAATCCCCCCTCCCATCAATTTGCTAATAATTTGACAATGTTTCATCAGAGAAGAACCTTTACTTACATTGAGAAGAAACTGTGGTTTGTCCTAAGCGTGGAACTGGAGATCCTAAAAAATATTTAAAAAGTTAAAATCTACAAATTTAGAATATTAAACATGAACTGTTAATTCTTTTTAACTGTAAAATTTTAAGTTAAAATGTCCAGATTGTGTCTAAGTTTTTTAAATATTAATACAATATGCAGATAGATATTTTCTTTATAAAATACTAATAAAAAGATAGTTAAAAATCTATAACATTTTAAAATAATTTTTTACAGTTATTTGAAAAAGTTTTTAATTTTTTGTAGATTATTAGATAATTTAATCAAAAATTTAATTTGAAATTAAGTAGTTTGACAAATTTCTATTAAATTTCACAGTATGCCTAACGGGGCTTGCATCAGTTTGAGAAAAAAAAAACCAAACAAGTAAAATAATCTAAAATGTTGCTAAAAATGTATCTAGCAAAATAAAAGAGATGAATAAAAGATAAACTTTTAATGGGGAATTTGTTTTCTGTTCCCTAATTATCCTTGACAAGACAATCACCATTGGTGTTTTGCATTACCAGTGAGGACTATGTAATATAATAGGATCTAAAACATACATCTAAATTCAAATCCTAGATGACTGTTTCATTTTTCGCTTATGTCCCTGGAAAAGGCTTGAATACATCTGTTCACTCACCAGCTATGGGTTAATAGTAGGAGTGGCTGTGCTTTTTAGCCTTGATCCAACAACCAGTCCGTTCTCCATTTAAAAATTGACCTTGTGTTAGATCATGCCTGTTGTGGAAGGGTTGGGTAAATGCACATATCCAAATTCCTGCATTCATTTGCTATGCATACATCATTCTTACTGGTCCTTTATTTTTTTTTAATAAAATACAAATAAAAAGATTTTTTTATTGGTTTCTTTGTTTAATGGCAATATCAACCTTCATAGGTTATTCAATGCCAAAGTCATCCTTGTAGAAGAACAGCAGTGATACCATTTAACCCATAACTGGGGGGATAAAAGGGTTCTTATCTTTTCCAAGATTATTAGTCTAAAAGTGAATGTAATATGGCGACTGGAGTTCAAACTCGCTTACTTCAAACCCAGAGTCCAGAACTTTAGTCATTACACTTAAGTGATGGTTAGGAAAAAAAACCAAAAAAAAAACCTGATAAAATTCTAAAATAATCTTTTATAATTATCTAAAATTTAATAGTTTGATAAATTTAGTTGTCTAAATTTCTGAGACAAAGCTTGTTGATTTTTATCATTAAGGGTTTTTGGACTATTGTCTTCATCTTTGTTGTTATTTCCACAACGTCATGCCATGTGTCCTGTTAGACACATGGTGTAATGGTTATAGGCGATGGTTCCCTAAGCTTCAATCCTCACTACAGGCGAGTAACAATACAGGAATACTTAACACTTGTACCCGGTTATGGCTAACGGAATCAGAACAGACGACCCCCGTGGATTCAATAAAGGACATAGTTCGAAGTTCCGTGAAGGTTCCCGAGTTTGACAAACACTTGAAGAAGGCCAGAGGACATATCGGCCGAAACGTTGTGGAAATAACAATAAAGATGAAGACAATAGTCTGAAAACCCTTAATGATAAAAATTTGATAAATTTCAATTAAATTTCACAGTACTCTCCAAGTAGTACTAGCATTAGAGTTTAAGAAAAAAAAAAAAAAAAAAAAAACTCATCCCATGATCTGGTTTACTCATGGAGGGGTGTAACTCATATGTCTTGGGCAGGAATAGCCTGGCAGAATACAACATCTCTCCAAGTCTAATTTGAATTCAAAGTTTCCTTTTTCCTAGATTGATTGTAATACCAAAGAGTCTAGTCTGTCCCACTATTTATCCATAGCTGGATTCATACCTTTCCCAGGAGTATTAGCACTATGTGAAATGCAAACTGACTCATTTAGGATTTGAACTCATCAACCCAATTCTATTTCCTATGATAAATACTTATGCCACAAGCACTTCCTTAAAGAAAAAAAAAACCAAAACCAGTAGAATAATCTAGAGAGTTACAAAAACTATCTAGCATTTTTCAGAGCAATTTTCCTTTTTGTTATACAAAGGTTACTGGGTAAAATTCCCGACAAGACGACAGATTTCATAAACATTGGTTGAGTTTTACAAACGATATCAAAAAAATTAGAATTGTCCCCTTTGTTTAAAAAGATAACTCACTATTATTAAGGGAGTGTCCTCATGGTGTAATGGTTAAAGCGATAGGCTGCGGAATCGTAGTAAGCGAGTTTGAACTCCAGTCGGGCTATTACTCTCACTTTTGGACAAATACCCTCGGAAAAGGTATGAACCCCCTTATCCTCCCAGCCATAAATAGTTAATAGTACCACTGCTGTTAATAGGTTAAATAGTACTACAGCTGTTCTTCTAGAAGGATGGCTTTGGCATTAAATAACCTATGAAGGTTGATATGGCATTAAACAAAAGATACCAAACCAACCATCAATATTATTAAGGATACCAGGGAACTGTTTATACTTGATATCGATAAAAAGAACTTTTTTCCTGGAGATTTTAAGTAACAGTTTACATTTTTTCACAAGAAATGTTGGTTTTTCTGGTTTTAATTTTATAATGGAGTGGGTTGCTAGTAGACAATCAAGATACTTAGTGTTAAGATCACCGATGTGCAAGTGTGATCTGCATATTAGCTTGACTATGAGAAGATTGATAAAATTGGTAACGTCTTCACTAATCTTATCAAGAATGTGATGGGACTTAGGGGCTTTTTTGTAAATTCAGTCAGCTGATAAGACAATGAACACACAAGCTTGTGTTCTGCACCCATTCAAAAGTTGGAATTAAGATCATGTTCCAAGATAAGCTATCCAGGGTTGAACCTTGAAGAACCCAGAAAATATAACTATTAAATGATAAACACACTATCACTGGTTCATATTTTCCTTCTGATCCTTGTAAGAGAAATAGAAATTGGATAAACGTTTAACATGGAGGTACTTGAGTAACAGTTATCATTGTAGAAAGTGAACTTGGCTACTGTTCGGTTCTCAAAATGAATGAAATGGATCCCAGGGATCGCTAACAAAAATAGTGTCTTCACTAGGTCACATTCTCTCACAACAAGAATAATGTCTTCACTCGGTCACTTCATTTGCTTTTCTCCAACATGAGGTATTTTTATGCTTGGCCAGTACATTAAAATCAGAAAAATTTGCATATACTACTCTTGCAAATCCTCCTTGTTCAAGACTGCATTATAATTTAAATTGAAGTGTTAGGGTGGCCATGTTTCTCTCTCTCTCTCTCTCTCTCTCTCACCACTCATTTTGCATGCCAGGCATAAATGTGCTTGCTTTGTCACAGGGGTAAGTTGTCTTCTCTTCTACAGATACCAGAGTTCAAATCCTGAGCAAAGCTGTTTGCATTTCTTGTAGCACTAATATCCTTGGGAAAGGTATGAATCCAACTATTCTCCCTCTATCTATGGGTAAATAGTAGAGCAGATTACGCTTTTTAACCTTGGTATGACAACCTGTCTAGAAGATGGTTTGGTTTGTTTGGTTTTATGGCATATCAACCTTTGTAGGTTATTTAACGCCAAATCCATTTTTATGTAAATAATCTGTTCTATTGAAACAGTTCAGTTTAGCATAAGTACACAGTTTTAAAAAATTTCCATTTCAAACTATTTAAGCAGTTATATGTAATAATTCAGTTAAGTGTAAATACAGTTTTAATGTCGAAAAAAGTTCTATTTGGAATAATTCAGTTAAGCATAAGCACGCAGTTTAAGTGTAAGTACGGTTTAATTGTCAAAAACATTTTTATTTCGAGCTATTCAGTTTACTTAAACAATTCATTTTAGCATAAGTATACTGTTAGTTCTATTTAACCCATAGATTAGGGCCCTATCAGGTGCTACCACTCCGGACCAGAGTGGACCTGGGAGCAATGGCAATGAAGGGGTACTCCGCATTCTCCAAAGCTCCAGCACTGCTGGAACCTCACCATCAGATTGTTTAGTGTCATATCCAGGACACTCGTTGGGGGGGGGTGTCTTACCCCTCTGCAAAGGTGCAGTCAGTGTATTCTTCAGCCCCAGCTGACTGGGCAACTGTCTAGAAGAGAGATTTTGAATCCAAAACCAGCCGTAGACTTGGAAAGGGATGAGCTCCGCTAAGGTGTTCCTGCCCAAGATATGCTTCATGAGTAGCACCCCCATGACTAAACCAGGTGACATGACTAGTGAAAGCGAAAATTTACAGAGCATTTATTTTCTGTTTCCTACCTATTCGCCACAAGACAATCACTACTAGTGTTTTGCTTTGCCAGTGAAGATCGTGCAACAGTACTAATATCAAATAATTATATGATGGACACTGGCATATTCATACTTGCAGGGTCAGCCTTAAGCCAAGTGTAATCAATTCTCAGCTCATCAAGTACACACAACACATTGCAGCATATATGTTCCCAATTGGTCCCTACATCTCCTAAGGCTGGCCCTGGTTACTTGATTCCTTTCCCTCAAATATTTAAGACAAATAAGACAAACACAACCCTCAATACTTCAAAATAGTCTACCATCATATTGAGAAATTTTTGGAGGATTTTCCATTACAAACAGACTATACCATTTTAGTATATCTTTATATTTTATATTTTTTAAAATTCAGAATTCACTATCATGGTCTAATAAAATTCATCAATAATTTTACTTTTAATAGATATTTAAATATGGATCTTTACAAAAGAATACACAGTCTGTATCCACTGTAGAAGGGTAAAACTGTAGCAGCCATCATGCTAACCTGTGACGATAAAGAATAAAGGTTGCACCATGCATCATCTGTCAGAGAGACTTGGAATTGAACCAGGAACAGACGACTTACAGGAAAGGAAGAGAACATTCATTTTTTTTCCACCCTCTCATTCAGCTGGGCCTTTTGATTGGTTCTGGCATTAAGTTGCTAAATGCCCAGATGTGTAGGCTTTGTCCTCAATAAATGGACAAACCAGTAGCTGAGTAGCAGAAAATTTCGGTAGATCTCTGAGGAGGCAGTATGTCCAAGTAGCAAGACAGATGGATGAAGGGAAGAAAGAAAGAGGAGAAAAAAAACAGGAAAACGAAGGAGTGGGGAAGATGAACGAGGTGAAGCAAAAAGGCAACCGAAAGGAGAAGAATTGGAAGAAAGAAGAGAACGAGAAATATTTTTTTAACCTTGCATGCATCAAAAACCCTCACCACATATAAAAAAAGAAGTCTTGGGGTATAACACTACACTTCATCAGAGAGAGTGTGGAGAGATCCCTTTGTTGTGATTATCATCATTTCTATTTGATACCATATAACTGTGTGCAAATTATTTGTATCAAGAATAGTTACTTGAAACTATAATTGTTTACTAAGAATTATCATTATTAGTTACTTGAAATACTAAAAAGAATATAACTGTGCGAATTATTAGTATTAAATAAGATTATTTGAAACCATACATATTTCTTAATGTAGAAAGAAAACACTATAATGGCCCTACAAAATTCCCCCAAAGTTATTGATAATTTCAGGCTTAAATACCTATTAAAATATGCAGCTTTATTAGGTTTGTCCAGAAAGTATTCAGCCATTTTGGTTATTATGAAAATACAATATACAGCAAACCATGGCACATGATACTTACCTTTAAGAACATCAACAGACAAATAATCAGCAGCAGCATATAATTCAGAGTCTGTCAGTACTTGAATTAAATGACGGATTTGTGGGTTCTGTGTACTCCAGTCTTCAAGCAACATAGTTGTAGGACTTCTTCCTTTCAGTTGACTCCTTGTTCGGATATTTCTGAAATTAAATGATATATTTTAAAGCTTAATTGTATTCATCTCTATAACTGAAATTCTCCTTATGCTATATATATATATATATATAAAACTGTAACCCAGTAAAACAGCACATCAAAGTGATTTTTCAATGGAGTGTCGAAACCTGTCAGAATTCCTTTTTTATAACTGAACTTGGAAGTGTTTATCTCAACAGACATCACTCATATGGCAAAAATATAAATCACAACTGGCTCCACACACCCACTTATGAGAAAAATATAAAGGATGATAAAATATTTTCCAACCAATCAGCATCAGTTACACAACTTTAAAACAAGCTGATTTCTGAGACAATTCTAGCTGGGCTATTTAAATTTTCACCCAGTAGAAAGAAAGGGTTTGGCTACTATAGCTGACATATCAAAGAGATATCAACATGATGATCCAGCGACAGCAATCTTGAATGGTCGCTAAAGAGCTGCAGCAGCAGCAGAGACCTCAGCAATGACTAAGCAGCAGCACTTCAAAGGGATCCTAAAAGGTCACTAAGCAGCAGCAACCTTGACAAAAGAATTAAACTATATAATGACAGCTAATATATACATATCTTTCTCTTGTATTTCCTCTCATTCTTTCACTATCAGCACAAGTTATGATACATAAAGACAACAAATGTACAAGATCAACTGTCAGTTGCCAGTACTACAGCTCCCACAACAAGAGCAATACACTTTAAATTGATTTGTCTAAATTTCCGAGATGAAGCTTGATCATTTATAAAGAAGCAGTGCATATGTTGAGCTTCAGTAACCTGTTGAGTAGACCAAGTATATAGAGATAAATATGATTTAGGAACCATTAATCAAAAAGGCTTGATTAAAAAAAAAAATACAATATGAGCTTGGGTAAAAAAAATCAGACATGATAGTAGAGAGGAGTGCCTCATGGGGTGATGGAAACATTAGGTTTATAAGTCACGAAAATTCATTTGAATTGTCTAGCTAGGGAACATGGTGCAATGGATAAGGCTTTTTGTTGAAAAGGGCTTCTAAGCAAACTCATCAGGAGGTTGCAGGTGCAATCCTAACTACAGGTAACAAGAAATACTTAGTATAGCTTAACATTTGTACCCAGTCATGGTCAACAGAACTGAAACAGTCTACCCCACCATAGATTAAATTAAGGGTTCAGTCTGAGATTCTGTGTACCCTTCTGAGTTCGACATGAAACACCTGAAGAAGGCTGAAGAACATATCGGCTGAAACATCATAAGTATAACAATAAAAATGAGGTCAGCAGTCCGAATATTCTAAGTGATAAAACTTTAAATTAACTTTAAGATAACCATCCTTCAAATTTAAGATGATAACTATGAAATGCTAAGAAGAATCCTTCACTTCTTAAATAGAAGCATCAATATCATCATGGACCACTGTTACATGAGGCCCATAAGTTCATATGGCATCTAAAATATTTAAGTTCTAATGTTTGTATGTAATTGGTAATTTAGACTACTGTAATACCACATGCTCTCATAGCTTAGATACAAAGAAGTAAGTCTCTTTGAGGCAAAAAGGAGACTAGATTTAGAATGTCATCAAGAGCTTATACTTTGTCATTTCTAATGCATGCTATTTTTTGCTATCATCTTATTACAATAGAGATTATGTGTATATGTTATCAAGATTAGGTCACCACTGATATTACAATTCCTTTAGTTATCAATGTTATATTCTCAATGATTATCAAATAATCATTATTTAATCTTAATTAGCATCTGATCAATTAATTATTAAAGTCTAGATGAGTTAGATTTACCTCAAAAGAGTCCATGTTATTAATGGGTATTTAACCGACTTCCTAACTTGTTAGGACATGACACTATGTCGTTTTATAGGAGCTATCCATGAATCTAGATTCAGGTGTGGCTATGAAAAAAATGCTTGATTCCGTGAACATTTTGAGGTTCCTCAGGTGCCAAGTGATGAACTCAGTCTTGCTGAGCAGGTATTGTCCAGGGATGAAGGCCCTCTAGGATCAGGCAATAGATGATTTAGATAGCATATAATGTACATTTATTATTATGATAGATGTAATTTGTACTTTAATAGTTTCAAATATACTATTTCCTTTTTAATGGGTATTTAATTGATTTCCCACCAAGTTAGGATTTAACACAAGGTCATCTTATAGCAAGGAGTCACGCATGAATTGACTCATGCATGACTATTTTAAAAATTGCTTGGTTTTGTCAAAATTTCCTTTTTGGAGTACTTCAGGCACCAAGTGATAATAAACTCAACCTTGCCAAGTTGGTATTGGCTGAGGATATGCAACCTCACCCGGGGATCAGGCAATTCAGCTTAATAACACCCACCTGGCATGAATGCCAAGCAGGGCCATGTTATTGATGTTTATCCAACCTCCCACTAGGTAGGATTTGATACAAGGTCATTTTGATGTGGCGGCCATGCACAAATCAAGACTCCTGTGTAGCAGGTGCAAAAAAATACTTGATCTCCTTGACATTCCCCTATTGGGACACCTCAGGCACCAAACTATGAACTTATCCCTTCCAAAGCAGGTATTACCAGGGGGGGTGGCTCCCTAGGGCCAGATAATTCAAATTGAGAATACCAGGTGGGATCGTGTTATTGATATTTATCCAACCTCCTACCAGGTAGAATTTGACACAAGGTCATTTTAATGTGGAGGCCGTGCACGAATCAAGACTCATGCATAGCAAGTGCAAAAAATGCTTGATCCCTTCAGCATTTCCCTAAGGAGTACCTCAGGTATCAAGCAATGATGCTGAAGCAAGTATTGCCTGAGGAGACAGCTTCCTGGGTCCAGGCGGTTCAAATTAATAACTCCCACCTGGTGCGAATACCAGGCAGGATTATTAGTCTTCGCCTCCCACCAGATAGGACTTGACACAAGGTCTTTTTTATAGTGGGGGTTTAGGGACAAGCCAAGGCTTGAGCCCTGCTAGATGTTTGCTGGTCATCGGCTCACTTGGTACAATGTGAGCCAGATGAGCCTGTGCTGGGGTTGGACTCACTCGATATATTACATGAGCCTGACACGGATACCCATTTATAGCTTAAACTAGACCCAAGAGTCTAGTGTTATACAATGTTTGTCAATGAATGACGTCATCGCACACATATAGGTGGCCCAGCTAAAGCCAGTAGCCATTCAGCCTCGAATCTGTCCTTGACCTAGAAAAGGGGGAAAGGAACAGATCCCTCTCCTCCAGACTGGAGTCCTGCAATGAATGCGAGGCAGAGTTGTGTTATTAATGTGTTCATAATCCTGCAATGTCTGTAATATATCACTAAGAAATAAAGGTATAAGGTGTTGATAATTTGCATACTTGTTTTAACAAGACTGGGTTTAATAATTTCATTTAGAAATCTATTAAAATGAATTTTATATGCATTCTTATTTAGTTTCATTAGTCTTTCTAATTTAATATAATATTTCATTACATTAAAACTTAAGTACTTGTACCCAGAGGGCACATATTTTTGCTCATTGAAATAATGACCTAAGTTGCAATCAAAAGCAACTAGAGTTGGGAGTGGGGAAAAAAGATGATGGAAAATACCAATAAAAATAATTAATGAACAAAAAGACCATTTACTTACAATCCATCCTGTGCTGTATAGCGTAAAAAAGAGTTTGGATCATCAAGGTACTGAGGGATATTCTCCATAAATTGCTCCCACATGTCTCCAGGGTCTAATAAACTCTCTAACATTTTGTATGCACTTATAGGTAAGTGACGGATATAAGAGTTCAAATTTATTGATTTTCCAAACGGCATTGTCACTTCTGGGTTAAATGTTACAGCTGCTGTGGGGGAAAAAGAAAAAAATTTTTTTTTAAATAAGTAAGACATTATTAATATTATGGTTAAATTTGCATACCATGTAACAACCAATTTGCTTTTACATAGCTTGGCACCCAGTGGTGTAATGGTTAGCAAGCTAGACTAGCAAACCTACACGAGTGAGTTCAAGTCTCATTGGGTGCCCCATTCATTCGGCCTTGTGCCACATCGAAGCAAAGAGCTTTGTAAATTACTACATAGCTTGGCACCCCTGCTTCTTCAGAATGAGTTCAACTTAGTAGATCTATTAAAATTCTGTGTACTTCTTGGGTCAGTTTAAGTATCACTTGTGTGGAACTGATATGCCAGTGTAAACCACAAATTGTTAAACCTTTTGGACTTTACTGATTAATGTTGCTATGCTGTTCCAACCAACAGTTATTTTAAATTTTTATTAGATGAAGGATTGTCAACTGAAATTAAGATATACTCATTAAAAATTGATAAGAGTCAAAAATATATAGCAAAAAGAAAATTAGAAGTTAAAACTATGTTGTATTTATAGTTCAAACAAATTTAGATATTTTTAATTTCAATTATTTCATCTCTTTCATAGAGACTTTTCTTTTTTTTTTAAAAGAAAACTTGTATGAAAGATCAACATTCATACAAGGTTTTTTTTTATTGAAAAAAAAGTTCCAAGCTGCATTTGTGTAAGTACTATTGTATGGCTGCACCACCTAGACTTTAATGAAACACTTCGAGAAAAAATTAGATGGGAACTACACAAAGATGCTGTGTGCTGTTTTGCACAAATCCTAGAAGCAACAACCCACAGGACAGTAACTGTGTAGCCAGTTGCCTCCCATCTAACAAACCATCCAAGCAAGATGAACAAGACATACTTGGCCCTGCTGGATGCACTTGTATCTTTTTATTATTGAATCTTTCCACAAATTATCAAATTTCATCACTAATTTTTTTAAAGTATGCATTTATTATTAAATTAGTAGAATGTGACACAAGGACAATTTTTAAACAGAGTACATCTGGTTTTAATTCAGAGTTTTCTTCTCTTGGAATGGTTGCAACATCAAGGTTAAAAAGCTGATTCTTCCCTACTATTTACCTATAACTGGGAGAAGAAAAGTTTGATTTGTACCTTTCCAAAGGACATTAGCTTTATGAGGAAATGTGAACAGCCTCATCCAGGATTTGAACTTGGGTCAGCTGGTCTATTTCCTATAACAATAACCATTACACTATGCATACCTCCCATTTTTTTAAAGTATGGATACACTATTTAAACCTTTAATTATATTGATACGAAATTCAAGAAATTCTCCAAAAGTGGCAGATATTCAAGGAAATAACAAAACATTTGAAATGTATTTACCCAGCCCCTCCAGTATGGACAGCATGTAACACAAGGTCATTTTTTTTCAGACTTTTCCTTCTCCTTGATTGGTTGCAATACCAAGTCTAAAGAACCCAGTCTGCTCTACTATTTACCCTTAGCTGGGGTAAAAGAAATGGATTCATACCTTTCCCAAGAGTATTAGCACATAGGCAAATTGCCTCATCCAGGATTTGAACTCAGGTTACCAACTCAATTTCCATTTATTATTTACAAAGGATTTTGATATTCGAGTGCAATTTGTTCAAAAAAGTAAAAGAGGTTTCTTGTGGGAAGTATAAATTGATAAAGACATGGAAAATTGTCAAACCAAGTTCAAATTCCTGCTTAACTAACTTTAATCTAGTGCCCCTGAGAAAGATGAGTACATCTCCTCCCCCAACTCCTTTAGAAGTTAAATAGTAGAACAGACTGGTTGAACTAACTTTGATTAACATCTAG
This sequence comes from Sepioteuthis lessoniana, assembly GCA_963585895.1. NCBI lineage: Eukaryota > Metazoa > Mollusca > Cephalopoda > Myopsida > Loliginidae > Sepioteuthis > Sepioteuthis lessoniana. Next base: position 210,692 of record CAUZXS010005865.1, read on the forward strand.
TCTAGAAGAAAGAAAATTGCCACTCTGCCTTGCAAAACCGACTTGCTACATAAACCAAAGCCATCACTACTGATCTGCAGAGACTTTTAGCGAGAAGATACAGTCATTATTTTTGGTGAAGAAATGTATTCTTGCGCGTGTTTATATCCTTGCAAAGTGTTGTTAGGTATATAGAGGAGAGAGAGAAGTATGATGTCGAAATGTTTTTATGATGGTTTTTAATGGCAGCATGGAATAAAGGGTTTACGTTTATGCTGCAAGTCTCGTAGGAAGGAAAGAAGTAAGGAAACGAAATGAAGTTATAATAGAGTTGAGAAAGCATTTTAGCAGCTAAATGCCTGAGCAAAAAGTGCATTGTTAGGTTAAGGCATTGTTGGATGTGCAAAACGATGAAGTCACCGTGAGTTTGTGGTTCTGGTTGTTTCGGGGAGAAGCGTGAAGGTCTCCAGAAAATGTTGCCCAGTGAAGAAGTAGCTAGATGTCGGAGCGGAATTTTGCATCGCAGTCGACATAAAGTTGTTCCTGTGTGTGGCATATTGAATTCATCTAATTCATATTCAACTGGGAATCCTTGGTCTAAGAGAATAGACGCCAGGAGTCTATAAATTAAACTGCTTCCCTCATGGTGGTGTGATGCTGATATTGAAGAGCAGACAGTAAGACGTCTGTACTGAATGAAGAAGTTCTGCAAAAAGACTAAGTGTTTGATAGATTTCCCCAATTTGTGCTGCCCGGAAAGATGGTCTGGGTTGAATAGGATAAGTCATCCTGATTGGGTGAAATTATGCATCGACCCTAACGGTTGAATAAAATCACGCACCAAACAAAAATGCGAAATTCTTTTTACTACAGACTTTACTCCACAAGGAGTCAACAGATTGTTCAGAATATTATTTTTAGTAGAGGTCAAGTTTGGGTAATATTATTGCTTATTAATTAGCAATACAAAAAAAATTGATTTCAAGGCAAAAATCAATATATATTATTCAAAAAAGGATTTTGATCTGAGATAGAGCAGTTTGCCCAAAATGTGACAAAAAAAAAAAAAAAAATTTTAAAATAATTTTGCTTGAATATTAAAATTTAGGTTGTTCAAAATGTATATAAAAAGTGAAATGGTATAAACTGAGTAGATTTAAAGTTGTTGCTAATCTTATAGTCAAGAAAAGCAATTTTTCTGTATTTATTGTGTGAACAAATGACAGCCACCCCACTTTTTTCTTTTGCCATCATTTTATAATGAAATTCCATCTATCACAAAGTTTCATTATAGTTTAATTTTATAATAAAAGAAAACACAAGTTAAAAATAAAATTGAAAAAAAAAAAACAAAAAAAACCCACAGATGTCCGAGTTTTTCCATGAAAACAAGGCTCCATTATTCAGGATAGCAATTTCAACAATTGTTAGTCATTCTTTGAAAGGTTCTTAAATGTGGTAGGAGATTCTGTTCAGACTTGGTTTTAGGCAAAACCACCGGTGATCTCGTTTTAAGTGGGACCTGTCTCTTAAAAATATTAGGATGGTTGAAACCGATTTATCAAAGGTTAACTTGGGAGAATGTCACAGTTATGGTCTCATTTTTGAAATTATCGATTTTTGTTAAATCGGCGCCATCTACTTTCTGCGCTTCACTCCTCACCCTCTAATTTAATAATACTTGGTTTACAGTTATTAATTTCATTGGTTTATTTAACATTAATTTTATCACATAATGAATACCCTTAAAGAGAAGAAAAAATGTTGAATAAAATATTTTAAGTATATGTACCGCCGAAGCTCCGAGTTTTGGTTAACTTTGTTAGACTGCAATTTATCTGATATCACAACGTGTCAGAATGTGGCACAAGGCCGTTTTATAATGGGGGCTGCGCACGAATCGTGATTCATGCACTAGACTGCTTCCTCAGCCAACCTTTCAAGATGTGGTTGTGGGTGAAAAAATATCAATGACTTACAAATGGCTTTGTACAAGGACAACATGCAAAGCGGTCAGATTTACATAGCCAAATAAAATTATCGCCGTTTCCCTCGAATTTATTTTTTACCCCAAGTTGATTCCTAGATTGAAAAGAAAAAAAAACAAAAAAACTAGACGACCTGTCGTACTCCCATTGTAACAGGATTCTATGATATCGATACTTCTACTTAGAAATAATAATTCTAATCAAAATTAGCTTTTCAATAATTGTATGATTAAATAAAAGTTAAGGTCGAAAGGAAACCACCTTCCAAGAAAAATTAACTTTTGGTAGTAAATATTGATTTGGAAAAAAAAAAATAAGTGAGAGTATTACTGTGAATAAAAACTTGCTATGAATCTGCCGTTTTTACTCGGTTACAATTAAGAATTTTAGAAATAGAGATATAATTTTACAGAGACCTTAATGAAAAAAATAGTTTCTAAATATTTTGGCATCAGATAGGAGTACAAATGATGAACAAAAAATATTTGGATGGTTGAAATAAAAGTTCACGTCAGTTATCAAAGAACGTCTGTTTAAATAAACACTTGATAGTTTTTATAAAAATTTAAAACTTTGAAAAGCTAAAAATGAGACAAGCATGTTAAGTGACATTTTTTTATCCCAAAGATTATGAGTCTAGAAAATATAAACCGTAGCCACTTTAAAACAAAACAAAGAAAAAATTCAAATAATTGGGGGAAACACGAGAAAGTTATCTGGTGAGTTCCAATGGATAAACAAGTCTTTAAAAAATCCCAAAAATCTGATTAAACTTAAATAAAACAGTGAGCAGGTAGTAGATATAGTAGTAGACAGAAATATATATATATATATATATATATATATATATATATATATATATATATATATATTAATACACAATGTTCATAAAACACGGGTGTGGTGTGTCATGCGAGACAAGTGATGTCAAAGACAATTAGTTGAAACTTTAGAAATAGACGTCATTAAAAACTCAAAAGTAGAAGAATTTATTTAGTTTTCTTCTTTCAGCTGTAACTTGTTGGTTTGTCTTTTAATTTTTAAATAAATTACCACTATATGACAAATGAGGTAATAGCTCGTCAAACTAACGAATGTTTTAAATTAATTTCAAATTCATTTTACTTGGTTTTGTTTTTCTTTTTAAATGTCCGTCACCACCCAAAGTTTAAGTTTGAAGGGGAAAGAAAAGAGGCTTACTTATGAACAATTAAACAAATTTAGTGTTTGATTAGTCCCATATGTTTTTTTCCTTTATATAAAACTTTTGTTGTCAAGATAGTTTAAAACTAAAAGGTTTTGTTTAGAGTGTGTAAAAAATGTTCGTGTCGTTCTTATATAAAAGTTCATTTCTTCCTCACTATCTAAAAAGCATAAAATTAAGATATACAAATAAAGTCTTAAAACAGAAAGAAAGAAAAAAGATAGATCCACACAATATTATAAGATAAACTAGCGAGAACAAGTGATGAATAGATAAATAACGTTTTATTTAGAAAAAAAATATACACACACATATAACACAAAACAACGGAATAAAAAATACTTAAAAATGAACATAAATGTAAAAAAAAAAATCGTTTTTTTTATTAATGTGTCATCAAAATAATATAAATTAAACTTGAAACGAAACTTACCTGCTGCCGTTTTTTGTTTTTTAGTACTGAAAATTATTGATGACGTCACGTGGCGGGTCTTCTATAAAGGCGGATGTTATTCAAATGTGGATTTTCTTTTTAATTTAAATTTAGCATTATACTTTTCCTCATAAATCCGAAATTGGAGTAAAAGAACTGTTCAAGATGCCTAAATTGAATATGAAATGAAAGGACAATTTCTTTCGTTTTCTTAATTCTCTTTAGATCATTGACAGTAACGGAATGGGTAATGAAAGAAGTAAACATTTTTTTACGTTTATCTTATTTCATCTATTTCTTTTATTTTGGATTATTAAGTTAAGAAAATAACCATGCACATTATGTTTGTAATTATTCAAAGACGTGGAGGTGGAAGAAGAAGAACTATTTTAAATATACCTATAAACGAGAGAGAGATGTGTTCAGGATTAAGTTGTTAGTAGAAACACTTTCTGTTAGTGTAGTATTACTAGAGCGGTCGCCTTGTTTAGCTCGCTAGTTGCTCTAGAGTATTATTACGACTGAGTAATGAATTTTATCTAATCTATGTAGCACTGTGGCAAAACTAACCTATTTACAGTAGGTTCGCGCTTCCTAAATGGATGAAAAAAAAAAAAAAAAAATCACAGTCCGAGAAATCTTCCCATCCGTAGCATCACGAACTCAATGTAAATTAAAAAAATAGAGACAGATAAAATCGACTAATGGTATACAGAAAGTATAGATTGTTTTTTTGTTCGTTATTTAATTTTTAAAAAATCATAATCAAGATTTGACTTTCGCAAAGCTAAATTGTGAGGGAGACTTAAAAAAACAAAAAAAAACCCTATAAAGTTAGTATTCAAAAACTGTTTTCTTTCTTTTTTTTATTATCAAGATTCGATCTTAAGGTCAAATTATTGGGGATACTTTTTTAAAAAAAATCAATGACTTCAAAATGGAATCACAGCTGTACCATCGTACCAAATCAAATTGTATAAGATGATTTTAATATATATATATATATATATATATACACACGAGTAGAGTGTTCACCAATAAAGAAATTAATAAGGGAATAAAATTTGATATAAAGTGAGTGACACAAAAGCCAAGTTAAGTATTTAACTGGTTAATGTTTTTAGGGGACTTTAGTGTGCCATTAACGGTGTAGAGAAGAGGAAAATCTCATATTTTGTTTTGGCGCGCTATTTAATTCAACACTGAATTTCACCCAATCAGGATGACTTATCCCATTCGGCCCGGACCTTCACTTCCGGCTCGCAAAACGGGTGAGCAGCCAAAACCACTCTCTTCGGCTTGAGACAGCGACCAGAACGGACGTGTCTCTGGTCGCCCTGCTTAGCGATGCTTTTTAGCTAAACAAGCCACCCAGTGTGGACATATCACTGTGGCTTTAACCCTAGCAGCAGCAACATGGACACTCAGCGAGGGAACCTTCTGATTTATGGATTCCTTGCGTCTAATATATTTTAGACCAAGGAATCCCAGTTGAATATGAATTAGATACGTTCAGCATGCCTTCCACAAGCACCACAAAAATTTACTATGTCGATCCGAGCGCCACTTCACTCTCGACAAGCTCCCATTTCACCTCTGGTCACATTAATGGAGATAACGCCTACTGTCCACAAATACCAGACACACAAAACTACACGGTGGCCTTGAATACTTCCCTCACACGTCCAACGACACGCTGCCATCTCAACATCCCGCTAAGCTATCGCGTCTCCAAAACCAACAAGCCTAACCACCACGAGTCTTGCAGCACCAAGAACAAACCGCCTCAAAGCTGCAAATAAAGAATTTTCGTTATTGTGTATTGTTAAAGCAATAGTCTCGTAATTCATTTCTGTGGCCATAAAATCTATAGTGTTCGGGAAAATAACTAATTCCCTCAAACCGCTATAACGGTAATTCAAACAATAAGTTTAAACAGTAAGTTCCGCAGCTTTCTAGTTTGGATATTGGTTCGAAAAGATAACACAGACAATAAAGTTTTTAAAGGGGAATTTTATATATATATATATATATATATAAAAGGGATAGAAAAGATAAAGTGTTGCAAATTTTTAGTGCAATTTGCGGGAAACTTATCAGAGAGAGTGTCCAGGAAACAAAGTTCTTTGAATTTGAGTATTTTTATTTTATTTTTTTGTTTTATCGAAACGTTTCAGAGTTCAATTAATTCTGAGTCTTCTTTAAGGTTCTTTTCCGCAGAATTTTCGGTTGAATTTTCTTTTCAGTTGAACTTTCTTGGTAGAACTTCAGTAGTCGACTTTCATTTATTTTTATTTCTTGAGAAGCTTCATTTAAGAAGCGAGTGACGAAACCTTTCTGGTGGCTTAAGTTTTTCCTGCCTTTACAGTTCAGTCCCCGAATTCAAACTGAGGATTCAATTAGTAGTTCTTGACAAAAAGGAGGAAGTGACTTTTTGGTGCTGCACTGCCTGGGGTTACTTCTCCCTTCTCCACTCCGGCCAAATCAAGTGCCGCACGTGGTCAGGTCGATTATTTTTCTTAGAAATAAATTTTTATACCATGGTCCAGGAGACCAGGGTTCAATCCCAGGTCGAGTCATACCAAAGACTCAAAAAATAGTACTTGATGCCACCTTGCTTAATACTCAGCATTATAAGGGTCAAAGGTAAAGTGGAGCAATCCAGGGAATAGAGTTGCACCCTCCCCTATGCCTCGGCATGGTAACTATCGAAAAAGGAGCCTTTAGGTCACCTTTGACTAAAGTCGCCAGCTTTACTTACTTACATAGAGGCAATGAATAATTAATGCAAATTTTTTTTACTTAATAAATTTTCTGGAAAATTTTTAAAAAATCATTAACTATATCACATTATCTAAAATTTATCATATTCAGTGATTCAAATGACATGTAAATATTGGATGGGGGGGGTGTCCTCGTGGTGTAATGGTTAAAGCGATGGACTGTGGAATCGTAGTACGCAAGTTCGTTCTCCAGTCGTGCTATTATGTTCACTTTCGGGCAAATACCCTTGGGAAAGGTATGAACCCCCTTATCCTCCCAGCTATGGGTTAAATAGTACTGTTCTTCTAGGAGAATGGCTTTGGCATTAAATAACCTAAAAAGAGTTGATATGCCATTAAACAAAGAAACCAAACCAAACCAAACCAAACATGTAAGTATCACACATAAGTTGACACGTAAGCACTACCTCCCACACTGATAACCAGATCACCACTACCTGAACTGCAGTGCACTGAATATCTTTGGTTGTTTGTCTCTTGGTTATACGCACAACAAAGCAAACATCCTGTCACTGGAACTGTGGAGTAGACAGTTCCACATACAGGAATTTTTTTTTTGTTTTCCAGGAATGAGACATTAAGTTTAATGATTATTGATAATATTATTAAATATCTTTTATGAATATAAATAAATTAGCAGGGACGAACTCATAAGAGATGTACTCTTATGGACCCCCACACATGGCCGTGCAAAAGCAGGACGACCAGCACGAACATACATTCAGCAGCTATGTGAGGATACGGGATGTTGTCCTGAAGACCTACCTAGGGCGATGCACGATAGGGAGGAGTGGCGAGAGAGGGTCAGGGATATCCGTGCTACCAGCGTGATATGATGATGATGATGATATATCACAAGAAAAAAAGTAGGTTCAGCAGCTTCACATTGCCTATAGATGAACTGCCACTGCTCCCTAACACTAACTGCAGGTAACAGCCCAATAATTTGTAAGATATTTCAATAGCCCTAAACAAAACCAAATTGATCATTATTATTCAGTTAAGGATCATGACCAAAGGCAATGAGATGAAGTGAATGAATAAAAAGAATGACTAGAGAAATAGTGGACAAGTGAAGATGGTGGCTATTATCTATTTGAAATAATCAAATAGCTCTAGAGCAACCTAGATCAGAATAGACCGGAGTCTCAGTCAGCATATCCTAAGTAATGACTACTTAATATAATGATTTGCTTGATCTAATGATATAATTTGCTCAGTCTATAGACTATTTGAAATAGTAAATGGGTCAAAAGAGGACTTTTGAAATAGGAAGGCAGAAAAACAATGGCAGTTTTGTAAACCAAATAAACATAGAAAGATAATGTGCAGGAACAATAAGAAATCTAATTTCTAAGGTATTTTGAGTGGGGGAGATATCCATTAAGTTTAAAGGGCCTTGAAAAGAATAACTTTATTATAATCCAGATGTGAATTTTCTTATTGCACAAAGGCATATCTAATTCATTTGTTATTAACTTTTTGTGGCAAATAATTAAATCAGTTGGTTAATTTTTTTCATGGGATATCAACCTTCTATGAGTTATTAAATACTGAAATTGATTTATTTGTAAATGTTTGATTGTTATCCTAACTATATTTTCAATGTTTCATTTCACATGTTATGTTGTTCATTTTTAATTGTTCTATTTTTTGTTTATAATCATTTGTTTACTCACAGTTATATGGTTTCATGTATTCCTATCCAATACTAATAATTTTCAAAACATATCTATTTGATCCATAGATGGAACCCTAATAGGTACTATCACTCTGGGGTCAGAGTGGACTTGGGAGTAAGGGTAATGAAAGAGTAGTCTATACTCTCCTGGTCTCAAATGAGATAAATACCAATATTTATCAGATAAAGATGTGATAAATACCAATATTTATCAGATAAAAATGAGACAAATACCAATATTTATCAGATAAAGATGTGATAAATACCAATATCTATAAGATAAAAATGAGACAAATACCAATATTTATCAGATAAAAATGAGACAACTACCCATATTTATCTGATAAAAATGAGACAAATACCAATATTTATCAGATAAAGATGTGATAAATACCAATATTTATCAGATAAAGATGTGATAAATACCAATATTTATCAGATAAAAATGAGACAAATACCAATATTTATCAGATAAAAATGAGACAAATACCAATATTTATCAGATAAAAATGAGATAAAAGTGCTCATATTTCTGTCAAAACAACCTACCATTTGTGCTGTGTTGTGCAAAAATTACTAGCTCAGTTCCAGTGGGCTTTTCCACTGGCAGCACATTGCCTTAAAGAGGGTAAGAACCGGATTGAATGTCTGTCGCCTGGAATGCCAAAGGAATGAGAGCAATTTTTAAAACTGCAACCCCTGGAAGGTTTACTTCCTGAGGAGCACCACACATTAAACCAACTTTGTATCAGATTCTGGCTACTTTGGGTATGGATCAATACCTAGAACTATCATTACATACAAAAAATGATGACTGTTTTGAAGTTGATGATATATTTACATAATACAAATTCATAAGAGATTCAAATTTTAGAAGTTAAGGTTTATATTCTTATAGCATACTTAATGTAATCTGTTGTTAACATCCTGATACTAGATTCATAAGGAAATCTTTAAAAGTCTGTGTTTAATCAGGTGAGAGCTTTTTTTTCAGACACATGGAGGACTAATGGCTTACTAGTAAGGGGGCCATAATGTTTTGACTCATCAGTGTATTATATATATATATATATATATATATATGTGAGATCTGCCTGAAAAGGTATGGGCCTGAGTGTACTGTGTGAGCTAAGGGTAAAAGAGGGATAAATGGATTGTGTTATCATCTAACACAATATCTTGGGAGTATATAACAGGAATCTTAGCTTTTGCTTGTATTTTTTCACATGCTTTTGTTTACATCCCTTTTCAAAGTGACTCAATTACGAGCATTGAGGAATAAATAATGAACACTAAGCAATAAATAAACCTGAAATCTTTTGTCTGGTTGAGAAAAACTCTGTCACAGGTACTTGAAATTCTTCAGTAAGTGTATGGAGGTAATACCATGTGTTATATAATGACTGTTGAGATGGATTTTGGGTTCGTTCCTGGTGACCCCATATGCTTTGACAAATTGTCACGTTGTGATTAGTAAACAGTGGGATGGCAGTGCATTGGGGTAGGCTGGTCGAGCAGGTGTGTAACCAGAAGGAGACCACATGATATGAGAACCACACGGTCAGATTTAGACAATCAGTCTAGTCAGAATCGAGAGTCAAGCCAGGGATATTCAGTCGATCAGAGGGGTTAGTGTCGTCTCTGACAATATGGCTTGCAAGGGGGTGCAAGCGTTGGCACCCCCTGGCTCCAGGAAGAAAATATGGGGCAAGAAGAACTCCTCTCTCTGAGTATATGTCTCTCTCTCTATCTCTCTAAAATACAACACATGCCATGCACAGGTGTTTTTGAGTGGCACATGAAGTTCAAACAGGGATGCAAAGAGTTGAAAGATGACTCCAGTATCAGGAGGACTTCAACAAGTAGGACTGAGGTCAGCATTGAGCAGGTAAGGCAGGTGGTGTGTAGCAATTGTTGGTTGAATGTTTGAATGATTGCAAGTCAGATGGACATGAAAAAAGACAGTGTTTGGAAGATTATCACTGAAGATCTGGGCATGTGGAAAATCTGCTCAAAAATGATCTCAAGACTGCTGTAGGATAAACTGAAGGAGCACCAGATGCAGGTGTGTCAGGACATCATTGAATATCTTCAAACTGAACCAGATTTACCTCATAGAGTCATCATTAGTGATGAGACTGGGATTTCTGAATACCACCCAGAAGCTAAGCACCAGAGCAGTCAGTAAAAGTCTCTGATGTTACTGAGGCTGAAGAAAGTAAGATAGTCAATGTCAAAAGTCAAAATCATGTTTATCATGCTTTTTGATGTGAGGGGCATCATTCCCAGTGACTTCCTGCTACAGGACCAGAGGATTAATCAGCAAGTCTACAAGGAGATCCTATAGTGTATGCTTCATTCAGAGTGTGAAAAGAGACGAAAGTTGTGGCAGGACAATTCATCAGTACACAATATCAGGAGCTTCTGGCAGTTCCTGATAGAGGAACATCACCAGGGATCATCAAGGAGACCCATCAAGAACGCTATAATGACAAAGCAAAGGGTATCTCTCAAGAATCCAGTAGTGAGTGTATAGAAGTATAGCAGAGAAGGATGGTGATTGTGATAAAGTAAAATTGTTTGTCTTTTTAACATTCTTGTTTTTGTCAATTTTCTTTTGTCTATGTTTGTTTGTACAATTGTGTTTTATATTGTGGAACTGGCACTCGGATTTACATCTTAGAGAAATAATCATTCCTCCACAATTATGAATACTTTCAAGCAGAGAATGTGATAATAAGTTTATGGTTCAGAATCAGTATGTTGTTGCAAGTCCTTAATTGTTATTGCCAATGTGAAAAAAAAAAGGGAAAGAAGGAAACTGCATTTGTCATGTTTGTAACAATATATATTACTGGTAGAGATGACAGTAAATGTGCTGCTCCTGCAATTAAAACACAAGTAATAGAGACGATACTTACAAAAAAGAAATTTAATGATGTGTTAACATAAAACAGACAATTTTATATACTGTAGCAGAAAGAATTTGTATTTTTCTTTGGCACGTTAATTAATTTGACCGTTAGGGTCAACGCATATTTTCACCCAATCAGGATGACTTATCCTATTCATCCCGGATCATCTTTCCGGGCAGCACCAAATTGGGGAAAGCCTCCAAACACTCTCTCTTCCACAGAACTTCTTCGTTCAGGATAGACGTAATGACTGCCCGCTCTCTTCAATAGCAGTAGCAGCACCACCATAAGGAAAGCCATCTAATTCATGGACTCCTTGTGTCTATTCTCTTAGACCAAGGATTCCCAGTTGAATATGAATTTGATGAATTCAATACGCCACACACAGGAACAACTTTACGTCACCTACAGTATTAGCTATATCGACTGCAATGCAAAATTCCGCTTCGACATCCAGCTATATCATCTCTGGGCAACATTTTCTGGAGACATTTACGCTTCTCCCCGAAACAACCAGAACCACAAACTCATGAATGACTACAACGTTCTGCTCCCCAACCAGCAAACACGACTTTTGCTACACTTATGGCGGCATATTTCACTCACACATTCAACAATGCCTTAACCTAACGATGCACATCTTTGCTCAGGCATTTAGCTGCTAAAATGCTTTCTCAACTCTATAACAACTTCATTTTGTTTCCTTACTTCTTTCCTTCCTACGAGACTTACAGCATAAACGTAAACCCTTTATTTCATGCTGCCATTAAAAACCATCATAAAAACCTGACGGCATCTTTGTACTTCGATCTCTCATTTATTTACCTTTAAAACTTAGCGGGGATGTAAACAATGTAACCAACACACGCAAGAATAAATTTCTTTGCTAAGATACTAACAACTAAGCAAAATCAATACAAAGTTGGAAGAATGTTTGAATACTGTTAGATGTTTCTCTGTGTGAGTGGGTGTGACTGATGCAAATATTATGTGAATGTAAATGTGTGTCGTTCAAACATTATCTGTGTGTAAGTGTGCGGAGAAACAAAAAAGTACATGCCAGTGAAGTATTCATCTGCCTGCTAGCTAACTGTGTGAATCTGTATGGTGAGGTAATTTTGAGATGCATGCAAAATTCAGAATATTGTAGTGTGGCAAATATACCAATTTCATTATGGCAATGAATGTATTTTTTCTGGTTCCCATTTTTGGCTACATGTCTGAAATATTACGTGGCAAAATGTCTGAGACTATATGAGCATGTGAGAGTGAAAGCTGTCCAGCTGGGAGTCAGAACATAAGAGAGAGAAAACTTTCAAAGGTGCAAACTATAAGGTATCTATGTCATGTGACTGGCTCCAAAAGCAAGATTTACTTTGTAGCAGTCACAGATCTATTTCCTCTCACGAATCCATGCCCCTGTCAAGCGATTCAGTCACACACTGACCAATCAGGGGCAGAGCGCATTGATTCCTTCTTCCTCTCTAGAACTATTTTTTCTATCCCTTTATTTGGAAGTCACAACAAGTCAGAGAGCACCTAGTTAGCAGCCAAGACAGACTTCTCTCGCGTCCTCTGCTATGGACATTCCACATGGAACGCCTTCGCTGAAGAACACGCTGCTACTAGCTACACACACAGAAGAACCAACCTTGCGGTCAGTCACACGAGCTACTTGCTATAGTGACACACACTTCCTACAAACTCAAGGACCAACATACTAACTGGCGACATCAAAAAGAACCTTTTCTCACTCTGACTTGTTTACTCCAGCTATAATAATAAACCTTTTGTTGTTGTATTTTCAAAAGAAGTTTCATTATTTATTTGTATTGTCAATTAATTTATATTGTTATGGAAAACTAACCATTTCAACACTAAAACTTTTACACAGGACAAAATCAAAATGCGCATACACAGATAAAAGCACACAGCATGTGACTACTCTGTCCAATCAGGTTCCTGAAACTATTTTATTTACCAATGCCCCACTACTTTTGTTTTGGGAACAAGTGAATCAGGAATCCTATTTTTCTAGAATTATTTTGCTATGTAAATCCTATAAATCATAACTCAGCAAAAACACCACATTATAACAATTCCTTTTATCAAATCAATACACTAAGAGAATAAAGCAATTTCCAGTCCAATTTGTAACTGGATGATAATTTATGGAATTCACTAAGAACTTCCTCTTTTAAGCCTTCAGATTCTTCACGTAACACTGACAACTATGAAATGCTAAAGAGAATCCACTTCTCTTTCCTAGATAGAAGTATTAATATCATAATGGATCACTATTATAATGTGAATCCAATAGGTTATGGTTGCCTGTTTTTAATTTAAAATTGAAAAAATAAGGCCACGTTGGGAGTGCATCTTACCTTGATATTTCAATGAATTTATGTAGAGAGAGCAATTATTCAAATATTTTTAAAGTATATTACACAATCTTTCTCTATATGTTATGCTTTGATTGTAATAAATTTAATCTTTTTGGTTAAATGATTTATTCTCTCATAAATTTTTTCATATATTTTTAAATAGTCACTTAATTTGTTAAAAAAAACAAAACGGGTTTTCAGAAATAGCTTTAAGTTAATACAAAACTGCACTGTTACTGTGAAGTTTGCACGTGCTACTAACGTCAGCACATACAACACATTCCTTTTGGTACCATATTTTTTCAAAGTACAAAGTGTTCGTTCATAATTCTTTTATTTTTCAATAGTTTTCTTTTCTCTTTTTTTTTTCTTATCGGAAGTAAAAATAGCATATTTCCTGTAATGTTGGGTTATCTCCCCTGACGACCTCTACCGGCATTGGCACTCAGCAACATCGATCACAACCAAGGTTAGAGCCATGTTTTGCCGCACTGTCCAAATCTTTACCCCACAATGGTAAGTTATTTTATTTTATCAATTTTAATTCTACAATCTTGCGGGGAGGTTTTCTTTCGACATATTCCACGATTTCTGTATGGAGATCTGAAAAAACAGGACTAACTAAAGCTACACTTGATGATGTTACGTTGTAAGAAAAGAAGTAAAGGGTTTTTTAAATTCCAGAAAACGTTTATTATAATAATTATTATTATCATCATTTCTATTTTACATTTTCATATCTAAACATTTATATGAATTTACCTTTCCGTAATTATTTTTATCAAAAAGAAAACAACCTTTTTGTTATGTCTGTAAATACGGAGCAGAATTTTTTAGCTGATTGCTTGAAGTGGAGAGAAAGTGGTGGTATATTATTTTTTTTCAAAATTCGAAGTTGTTTAATTAAGAAACGTTTGTAATTTTACTGTTTTCTTTTCGTTAAAATTATTTTTGTTTACCTTTGGTTTAATCATTCTTCAGTGTCCTTTCAACCAAAATGTCCCTCTTACCTCTAAATTTGCCCGTCCTCATTGGTCTAACTTATATTTTCTTTACCTCAAGGGCACTCGGTTAGTTACAATAAAACACTAACTAAGATGTAGGTACCTAATCTAGTAAAAATAATATATAAAACGTTCAAAAGTAAAATAAAAGTTAAAAATTGATCAGCTATTTTTATTGTGAATGTGTTTATTTCACCATTTGAATCGGGAGGATATTTGAAACTTTTCAACAATAATCAAATTTTGAAAACTAGTATGTTTTCTTTCGAAAATGTATGAACCAAAATACAAATAAACTGTAAAAAAATGTTCATACTGTCGAAGAAAATTACAATGAAAAGCCCAAATTTGTTTGTTAGTGGGTTACTAAATAAATTAGGGTCTTTTTTTTTTCTTTTGAACTCCGCAGTCTGTATGCTTACCTTCCACAGAATCTTCATGTGTTGTGTCGTCCTGAGTACACTATTTTACCATCTGACATATTGGCACTTACGTATTTTTTTGTTGCATTAAACACATTTAAAAAAAAAATTGTACAATTTTTAATTCGGTGAAATAATAATACAGCAAATCGAAATTTTAGGGGACATATGTACACTGCAATTCATTAACCTTTGTCTCTCTAAGCTAACAATTTTATTTCTTCAGAAAAGTCTATCTCCGTGGTAAACTGACTCCGTTTGAGTAATTTTTTTACTATGTTTTATATTAAAAATGATTTTATTTATTGTTCATTTTATTTTATAGTATGTTATTTTTACAGGAAATAGAAAACCAATTAAATTTCGAGGGAAAAACACCAAATGAAAATTGTATTTAGATTAAATAATAATTATTTCTTGTTATTTCTGTGTGTGTGTGTATATATATATAATTAAAAGCAAACTCTATTAAGAAAAAGGTATTTTTAGTGGATTTAAGAATTTTTCTTAATAAAATTGTACAAATTAGAGAATTTATTGATTTTTATTTTTATTTTTTTACACTTTATTGCATAAATAAAAGATATTTTCTTAAGTCAAGGAAAATTAAGTAAGCCCAAAGAGCAAAAAAAGGTCTTTTTTTTTTTTTTTTTTTTTTTTTTTTTAAGAAAATGTCATTCTTTCTCTTCCTAAATAAAGTTGATTGGTTGTTATTTAAAAGTTGTCATCATAGCAGTTGGAATCTACTCAACTTTTTTTTTTTTTGTGGCTGAGGGTCAATTGTGCTGAGATTGCTGTAGGGTTGTAACTTGTTTAAAGATGAAGTTACCTATAAACTATTCACTTATAAAGACGAGATTTGGCATTAAATAACCCACAGGGATTGATATATCATTAAACTAAATAATCAAACCAAACCTATATTTGAATGAAATCTTACTAAATTTACTATTTATAAAAAAAAGAAGCCAGTACTGTTGAAAAAAATGTTATTTTGTGTATTTTTCATGTCATTTTCTTTTTAAGTCATTTCTATCTGTTGAATGGTCTTCTTGTTTGGGTTTTCTTTATTAACATTATTAAATTTTTGTAGACTTACCATCCAGTTCAATATTGTTTGATCAAAGTACCTCTTCATGTCTTTATAACTAAAATTGCAAACAGTTGTCTAAGTGACATATTTTGAGTTATTCATCAACGTGAACGTGTATTTCAAAAACTGAGTGCAAAAGATTTTTATGATTGAATTTTATTTTGGGCCCCGCCATATGTGTGGGGACTAGAATACGTTAACTGTACCTCCTGCATTATGGTAGGACCTCCTTCACGGGGGTTCCTAGGTATGACATTAAACTGCATCTGGGGATGAGGCTCTTGTTTTGGAGCTTTGGGAATTGTGTACTCTTTCATTGCCATTACTCCCAGGTCCCCTCTAAACTGAAGTGGTAGTATCTGTTTGGGTCAAATATGGTCTATGAGTCAAATATATGTTTGCAATTTATTTATATTAGGTTGGAACTCTTGATATCATATAACTACACAAAAAATATAAATGTACAATGTATGCAATTCCCTAATCTAGACATAAAATAATCCCAGACTGGTTGACATGCCATTAAAATCAATTAATCATTATTTTGGTGCTGAACTTTAAGCAATTTTTTCTGCAAATGTTTATAATCATTTTATTTGAAAATTGACATAAAAACAAACAATTTAAACCTTTTATGAAAATTAAAATCTAAAGCTTGTTTAAAGCTCATTAAAAGGTCTTGAAATTTTGCAGTATTGTGGTTGCTTAAGAATTTTACACTTTTTCTTTTTTTTGGAAACCTCTTAAATGACATTGTAGGTAGTGAAACTTAGACAAGTCATAAATCAAATTCTTTTACTAAGGCAATTAGGCAGTGTAATAAACTTAATGGATTAGAATCAGATTAAAAATAAACAAAAAAAACGTATAATTTTACTGCCAGAAGTTGGTTTGGAAATTTAGAGTTGCTTACTCGATTTAAATACCAGATATAACTCAAATCCTTGCCTACAGGGTAGGCAAGGCTCAGAATATGCCAATTCTGTCGGCTGCAGAGGAGTAAGACCTATACAAAAGGGGTGTCCTGGATATGACATTAAACTGCATCTGATGGTGAGACTAATTATTTGTATTAGGAATAGTTACTTGAAGCTATAATTGTTTTCTAAGGATTATTATCAGTTACTTGAAACCATAGGCATTAGATAGGAATACTTGAAACAATATATAACTGTGCATACAAATACCATTCAATAGGAATACTTATATAAAATCATAGTTGGGTATAAATTATTAGTATTAGAAAATATTTGAAATCATACAAATTTGTGCAAACAAATGATTATAGACAAAAAGTGCAATTAAAAAAAAAATCTCCCAAAACAATGGAACATTATATAGTTATTACAATCAGACATTAAAAAAATGAATCAAATTTGGCATTAAATAATCTATAAAGAGTTGATATACCATTTAAATGACTAAACTGAAATACTTTATTTGTTTTTTTTTTTTTAAAACTTTGTCCAATTTTAAGTTAAGATTCTTCTGGTTAAATTATATCCTTTATTTGATGTTGCAACACATATATAAGGACTTTTATTGGTATCACACTATCTTTTTGTCCTTTTGTGTAAAAATTATATTTTCAATGAACAATGTTCATAAGCTTTTTAAGACTTTTGAGACAACAACACTTTTGTATCTTTATGGAAAACTTATTGAAAATTTTCTTCTTTCTAGAACTTAGATTTTTTTTTATAGTCTTGTTTGATTATAGTATTTACCTTTTTTAACTAATTATTCATTTAGCAAACTTTGTGATATTATTTGTTATACCTTGTATTATTGAAAAATGTTCATTGAGATATTTACTGCGCTGGTTCTGTCTATCCCTTATTAATATATCTAATGATATGTGAATCATTTGTAAACAGGCTTACAATGATGTAAAGGTTGCTACTTATGTTATTATTTGTTGTATTGTGGTAAGGAAGAGATACTCAATGAAATAGTTAATTATTTATTAACTGAAGTGGTACAGTCCAATAGATATAAATCTCGTGCTGCTGGTGTTACGTCTGAAGTTGGTCTTAATACTGACTGAGATCTTTACATACCGATGTGCTTAAGAAACATCTTTTATACCTCTGAGCTACCGGAAGTCATGTGACATGTCCCCCCCCAATTTTTTAAACATTTCTGTAGGACATCATATTTTTGTCTTTTGGGATTTATTTCCATAGTTCCCATCGGGTTACGTTTTTGTTTGCTCGTATGATATTGTTGTATTGGTGAGGGCTTAGTTACCTCAAACATGTCATAAATGACGAACATGGGTTCTTTAACTCATTCCTTTGTGTTTGGGGTATCTCTTTCCTCTTTTTTTGTTAAATTGTCTACGAACCTTCCATCTTGGATGTTTTATTATGTACATCACATTACCAATTCTTTTTTCAATAATGCCTTATAACCAGGTTGCTTTACTTAAATGATAATTTAGGAAATAAATTTTTTCCCCTGGACTATTAATTTTTTTCTTATTTCCTTTTTTGACTGAATCAATTTATCGAACACTGAACGAATTTTCCTGGCAAACATTAGTTCTGCTGGGGTCATGTTTGTGTTAGTATCTGGATTAGGTGTTATTCGATAAATGGATAGGAATTCTTGTAATTCCTCATTTTCTGCTTCAATCTCATTTACCTTTTGAATTGCTCTTTTAAATACATTGATAAATCTTTCCACCAGTCCATTTGATCTTTAAAGAAATTTTCAAATTCTTTAGATGCAAATGGTGTGCAATTGTCAGATGCAATGGTTTCTGGCAATCTGAATCTTGCAAACAGTTCCTGTAACACCTTTATTATGGTTTTAGTCGTAGGTGTTTTGCATTTGAAAACTTTTGGCCATTTTGTAAAGCTGTCTACAATGACAAAAAAGTATCAGACCGCCATAAACAATATGTAGATAAGACCACAGTTTGTTCGTCTTAGGCCAGGGATTAAATTTTATGGGAGGTGCTTTTGTTACCGATGTGCAGCTTTTGCATGATTCACCATGTTTTCAATGTCTTTATCCATACCCGGCCAGTATACATTACTTTGCATGAGAGCTTTCATTCTACTCAGTCCCAGGTGCTCAGTATGGAAATCTTTCAAAATCTTCTTTGTTAAAACTGTGGGTATGACCACTCATTCTCCATACATCAATATGCCGTTTCACATTGAAAATATATTTGTTTTAACTTTCTGGTTCATTAATTCTTTTTTGGTTTTATTTATGAACTTATCAAATTTTGTCTTAAATTTTATCTCCTCTAGTGTAACTGGTAGTTCTTTAATTGTATTGAATAAAATGTATTTTATGTCCATTTTGGACTTTAATGAAGCAATGATGGTCTCCTCTAGTGGTTCTGTATTTTTTGGTATTAATCTGGATCCACATGTGTGATCTTTTTTGACAGTAAGAATTCCAATTTAAATGAATAATTTATCAGCATCATAGCCCATCTTTGTAAGTAGTTCATGGTGTGTGTTTGGTATTCCTTTTTTAGACCCAAATATTGCTGACAATGAATGTCGATCCGTTTGTAAGAGAAATTCTCTACTGTGTACGTATTTATGAAATATCTTGATCGCAAATATGATAACTAAACCTTTATTTTCTATCTGCAAATAGTTCACTTCTGCTAGGAGTAGCGTCCTTGATACATGTTGAATCAGTTTTAGTTTGCCATCTTCTTTGTGAAGTATAACTACCCCTAAGCCAGAATTTCTTGTGTCGCTGGCAACATATATCTGCTTATTAGGGTTGTAATGTGTCAAAGCTAAGTTTGATGTTAGTGCAGTTTTTAATTTCTTGATGATCGTTTTTTTACATTCGTCCGTCCAATTCCATTTTATGTCTTTTCAGAGTAAATGATTCAATGGAGCTCTTAATGTATGCATAATTGGTATATAGCTATTGTAGTAGTTAGCCAGCTCCAAAAATTATTGTAATGCTGCAACATTAGTCGGTGCAGGCATGTGTTTTACCGCGTCCGCTCGCTTAGGGTCAGGAGTCCTGCCTTTTTTGTCGATTACTTGTCCCAGATATTTGATTTTTGATAGAAAAAAATTCACATTTTTCCATACTCAATTTAATACCGAATTCTTTTATGTTTTTTTTTAAATACTTCAGTTACATGTTTTGTTTGTATGATCTTCTCCATTTTTGCTTTTTATTAGAATATCATCTAAATAAGCTGTTGCGAAGTCCAGATCTGCTAACATTGTATCCATTATTTTTTGAAAAATAGTTGGGGCTACCTTTATTCCATATTGCAGTCTATTAATTTTGTAAAGACCTCTATGTGTGTTAATAGTTAATAATTCTGCACACTTTTCTTCCACTGGTATTTGTAAATAAGCTTCTGACAAATCTAATTTAGAAAATGTGCGTCTGCCATTTAAATTTGCAAAAATTTCTTCTGCTGTTGGGAGGGGATAATTTATTTCTTTTAGACAATCATAAAGTCCGGTTGAATAATCTGCGCAGATTCTAATTTTGTTATTTTTTTCGTTTACATATACAGTTGGAGCTGCCCATGGACTGTAGTTAGTTTTTTTCTATTACTCCCAGTTTTTCTAGTCTTCCAATTCCTTATCAATAATTTCAACTGGTGCATAGGGTACTAGTCTTTTTGGTCGAAAAACTTTTTTCTTTTACTTCGAATTTTGCCTTGACTTTAGAACGGTATCCAAGTTCTTCTGAAAATATTTCCGGAAATTTTATTTTTGTTCTTTTTTTCAGTTTATCTGAACTTGTAGTACCATCTGTTTTATTGCAGAAAGTATTTATTGGGGGTGTTAAATAGATCAAATTCTTCTATCCAATCCGTTCCAAATAAATTTTGGACATTTCGCATGACAAATGCTTTTAATTTTCTTTCTTTTCCATTAAAGCAAACATTTATGAAGGTTTCTCCTATGAATTTTAATTTTTCTCTGGTAACACCTTTGGCTATTTTTTCAGGTTACTCAGGGTTGAACATTTTTTTTTTTTCCAAGCTTCAGCTTTAATTATAGTTAAATCAGACCCAGTGTCTCTCTGAAATTTTATTTTTTCATTGTTAAGACAAATATTTATGTATTTTCATTGTACTTTTTCAGTTATTGCTTGTTCAATAGTAAACTGTACCTGTTTTTTATTTTTTGAATGAATCTGCAGTGTGAGAATTTGTGTCCTTTGCGCTTGCAAGTATGGCATTTTTTGTGTTTAAATGGACAGTCTTTAAATAAATGCAATTCTCCACACCTGTTACATGGATTAATTTTGAAAAACAGTTTATTTTTGTTACCTTGTGGTTTATTCTTTATTGTATAAATATTTGAAATATCCCGTTCTTCAATTTTTGCTGTGTCAACTTTCAAATTTAAAATATGCTGGCATTCTTCAGCTAGGCTTTTATAAAGTTATTTTTTGGTCTTATTCCAGTTTGGATAATAGCCTCGTACAAACTTTTTTTTTTTTTTTTTTCAGATGGTGAGGTTAATCCCTGAATGAAAATTAAATATTTAAACATGTCTGGTATAATTTCATTTAGCTGGAACCTTTCACAGTACCTGTTAATTGTACTGGCAAAGGTTGTGTAGTCTTCACAATCGTTTTTCGTAAGATTGAGACATTGCGAACGAGTATTAGACAGTGAACTTTGTTCCCTAAATATTTTTGTTAGTATTTGGATAGTTTCTTGGAACGTCACTTCAATGGGCTGTCTCAGCAGAATAAAATTTACATATTTTTCATGTTCTGCCGCCCCAAATTTGCCTAGTAAAAGTCTTATTTTTTTCTCATCTGGCTATTTTTCACAATCTTTTTCAAAAATTGCTTCATACCTTCTGAAATATGCCTCGAATGTCACTTCTGGTTTGTAAATAAATTCGTCAACTGAATTTATTACCGACTCTTGTGAGAATATATTTAGTCTTTGTAAATCTTGTGAGAATATATTTAGTCTTTTTAAATCCTCTTGTCGTTGTTTTTCCTGTAGTTTTAGGAATCCCAACATACAATTTTTGAAGTCCTCCATTGTATGTCCTTGAACATTGCTTTGTGTATAGTTTGCTGTAAATTTGAATCTTTGAATCCTTCGTCAACAACTGTTGCTGGTTATTTTGTTGTGAATATGAAATCTTCGAATTCTTCATTGCCAACTGTTGTTTATTTTTGTTGTGAATACAAAATCTTTGAATCCTTCATCGCCAACTGTTGTATCATTGTAAGGAAGAGATACACAGTGAAATAGTTAATTATTTATTAACTTAAGTGGTAAAGTCCAACAAATATAAGTTTTGCACTACTGGTGTTAGGTTCAAAGTTGGTCTTAATACTGACCGAGATCTTTATGTACTGACATGCTTAAGAAACACAGCGTCTTTTATACCTCTGAGATACCGGGAGTCACATGGTACGAGCCACTATACAACATTATTAGAGTGAGTAAAATATTTTGCAATTCATCATCTCTGGATCTTTTTGTCAAGGCCATGAAGGTGATGAACCACACTGGATTGTGAGATACTGAACTTGCTTGATACTTTCAGTACTACTCGCCTGATTTGTTTCTACAGCTTTGAGCACAGATTCAGAATCCATGGTTTTAGGTCTATTTGACCTTGCCTGATTGTCAAGGTTTTTGTAACCTGAGTGAAATTTCATGAACTCTCTGATTACTGTACTGGGATCAACTGTGTCTTAACTTTGCACACAAGAAATATTTTTGGTTGCTTTCATGACATAATAGCCAAGTTTGAATTCATAAAGCAGAAGTTCCCAAATTAGATTATGTTGCATGTTCAGCTGTGTGGCTTTTAAATCACACTTGGAGTGAAACAATGCACAACATGTCAGTGCACCAACTACCACAATACTATCAACCACAGCAGGTACCTTCCATGGCTTGAAATGTTTTGGTCACGTTATATATGTGCCGCAGACTAGCATGTATCTTGTATATAAAGACTTTTATTGGTATCAACTTGGTGTTTTAAACTTGAGATTATGTATATAAGTTCACATCTAACAATATTTTCAGAAGTTATTCTGTATTTATTTTTGTTGGGCCATTTCCAATCTATTGGATCCAGAATTCATCTCAAACGGACACATTTTCACTATGTACTTTCTGACATCATGTGTTACATCATTGTAATTTTGATATTTAAATTAAAAAAAATTATTAATGCAATCAGGCTTTTCAATTTTTTTATTTATTTATTTATTTATTTATTTTTTTTTTTGAATGTACTGGTTTTAAACTTGTTTTATACTAAGAAATGTTTTCTTTTTTCCAATTCAGTGGGCAAACACGGGGTATGGCAACCTTGAAGGATAGTAAGTATAATATTTTTATTTACTAATTGGACTAGAGGACATAAAAATTACATTAATTGAAATTGAATGTCTTTATTAAATTTAAATGATTACAGTTTTATCTTAAAATCTTCCATTTTCACCCTTGTTTATTTCAAAGCATCCATAAAATCTGAGACTGCGGAATCGTAGTAAGCGAGTTCGTACTCCAGTCGCGCTATTATATTCACTTTCAGACAAATACCCTTGGGAAAGGTATGAACCCCCTTATCCTCCCAGCTATGGGTTAAATAGTGCCACTACTCTTCTTCTAAGAGAATGGCTTTGGCATTAAATAACCTAAAAAAGGTTGATATGCCATTAAACAAAGAAACCAAACTAAACCAATAAAATCTGAAAGAAAAACCTTGAATACATTTTTAGAAATTTGATACTTTTAAATTTTGTGTAATTTATTTACATTTTGAAAGAAAGATCATCTATTTGCCTTGTTATTGATAAGTGTTTCCTAAAATTGATGAGGTGAAATTTAAAAACAATTACCTTGTAAGGATTTGGGCAGAAATGACTAGAGAACATTTTTATAGCATTTTAACTACTTATGGGTATTAATTTGAGATTTTAATTCAGCTTAAAGTATTTATTAGAGAATATATGAAAATTAAATCAATATTTGAAAATAAAATTCCCCTGGGAACTCCTTAGATTTTATTTCACTAATGCATTTTTTTTTTTTTTTCAATTTATTTATTTTTTGATCAATTACACTGATTGGTTGAAAACTCACATTATAAATGGGATTTTAAGCTAGTAATACTGAACAATTTTTTTTGTAAATTTTATGTTAATAAACATAGTTAAGAGGTTAATGTTTATGACTCCCTAATTGTAATTACTGTACTACAAATGTAAAAAATTACTTTAATTTGATTTATTTTTTAAGTCTCAGTTTTCCAATGAGTGAAGAAAATCATGAGGGAGAATCATTACTTTGGTTTCTAGCTAGGAAATAGTTGTTAGATATCTACTTTGTATATATGGTTAAATGAAATGATAATGATTTGGATTAGTTAATCTGACTGATGCAAAGTAATGGTCCAGCTTAGTATTATTCATATTTTTTTAATCACTCACTAACAAGTTAACAAGTTTTGGAATTTGCTGAAATCATGTTCCAGGAATTCATTAGTAAGGTCAGAAAATTTGATGTTCATATAGCTCTTGATGTCTTTGAATTTTTCAATGCTAGACAAGGGGGGGGTATTTGGATTTGCTAAGGTGACAAGATATTTCCCAGCTTAAATTTGAAAAAAAAATTGTTATATTACATGGATTATAAGTTTGCTAAATATGAGGTTAATATATTGGGAGTAAAGCTTATTTTCTAATTTGATTTCTTTTTTTTTTATTTTGTTAAATTTTTGAGGTAATGATTCTCACCACTCCCAAATTTATTAATGTCTATTGTTCTACCACTTAGATTAAATGTAATTCCTATGAGGATTTTATTTGAAGCAACAAACCAAGCCAAACTTGATTGTTTCATGGGCAGTTTGTATTATATAATAGTTTGCAAATTTTTAATTTTTAAATCAAAGTAAATCAGAAATGTGAACATCAGGATTCCAAATTAACCTTTTTTAGAATTGTCTTGAAAAACAATTTTAACCATCCTGAAGGAAATCTAAACTTTCCCGAAATGAAAATGTTCTTTTACTTAATTATCATCCATAGTTGTTGGTACTTCAATAAAAACACCATGAAAATGTTTGGAATATAAATCAGTTTAGTTAAATATAATTATTTTAATCAACTGTAAACCTTGTCTTCATTCTTGTATCTAAATTTCAGTCCTTGACCTGAGGTCACCATATCTTGCAGTCACCACTCCACTACTTAGTCATTACTTTTATAGTGTTGTGATGGCAAAAGGAGAACATAAATGGAGATTTATTGAAAGCAATTTAGCATTTCATTCCAAATACAGTTCCTCTTGTCTGGTTTAAACTAAGCAAAAACCTGATTTAAGTTTGAAAGATTTTTTATTATAATATAAATATTATTTTTATATATGGTTGAGTCAAAAATAATTTGTTTTATCAAAATATAATTCATTCATGAATAATTTAACAATGAATTAACTTCAATCAACAGTATAGTTGCCATTATTTTTTGGATCACTTCTCACTATTTATCAGTTTGTTAATTTCTCTCAAGTAAAATTCAGCTGGTTTTGAGTTTTCTGCAAACATTTTCACCTGATCCTCTTTAGAAAATTTTTTCTTATTCAGAGCATTTTGTAGAGAATGAAAAAGATGGAAATCACTTGTTGCAAAAGGTGAATGTGATAGCATAGACAAGCCTAAATCCAATTTTTTTTACTGCATGATTCTTGCTGAGTGTGGCTTTGCATTATCAAGGAAAAACTTGTTCCTCCTATTGACAAGTATGGGGCATTTTCTTAGATTTTTATGCACATTGGAGCTTTTGACAACCGATAAAATAAAACTGTTTCTTCCAAGCAGCGGCCGTGTCGATACTGCTATATGGATGCACTACATGGACGCTAACTAAACGTATGGAGAAAAAGCTTGACAGCAACTACACAAGAATGCTGCGAGCAATATTGAACAGTCTTGGAGGCAGCACCCTACAAAGCAGCAGCTGTACAGCCATCTACCACCCATCACGAAAACTATCAAAATTAGATGAACCAGACATGCAGGACACTGCTGGAGAAGTAGGGACGAGCTCATAAGTGACGTACTCCTGTAGACCTCTTCACATGGATGAGCAAAGGCAGGACGACCAGCTTGAACCTACATACAGCAGCTCTATGCAAATACGGGATGTAGCCCTGAGGGTGGCAAGAGAGGGTCAGGGATATCCATACTGATGGCGGGACATGATGATGATGGAGTTTTTGAAAGTATAAGTCTGCATTGAGTGTCTGATTATGGTTTAAAAACTCAAAATGAATAATATCGTGGTCATCCTACGATAAACACAGCATGACTTTTCACCTATGAAACCCTAACTGCATCTGTGGAGAATCATCCTGGTCAATGTACTTACTGTCTTTTGTGTTGAACATTGTCATAAAAGACCCATGTTTCATCACTGGTAATGATATTTTTGAGAAATGGGTCTTTTCTCTGCTTTGAAAGAAGATTTGTCACTATGGATATGCAATCTTCCTTATTCTTCTCACTAAGTATGAGGGAACCAAGTGGCCAGCCTGCTTACTTTTTCTAATTTTTTTTTTTTTTTTTTTTTTTCAAGTGGCTGCAGATTGGGATGAGTTAAGGTCAAGTGCTAATTCTCAAGTACTTTCATGAGGATTGCATTCCACTACTTCTCTTATGCATCTTGATCCAGGTCTGATGAGTGTCCTGGTCTGGGTTTATCTCTCAATGACATATCACTAGAATGAAACTTTGAAAATCACTTTCAGATTTGGCTGTCAATAATGACGCCTTGACCATAAACACTATAAATTTCCTTAGCTGTTTCTCTCAGGTTTTTGCTATTCTTAAACTCCCACAATATTACATGTTGGATATGCACTTTCAGTTCCTCTATCTTAGAGGCATGAGATTAAATTATGATACACACTCTTCCACTACTTGAATAAGAATAATAATGACACTCTTTAATCTACTAATTTCTGGTTGCATTTAAAACATTGGAAATTTTAAATGAATTGTTACAACTTGCTTTGAAAAAAAAAAAATTATTTATGACTAAACCCAATATGTGTGTGCAAAAATATCTAGATACTATTTTATATTTTAATGTTAAAGTGAATGTTATAAAATTGAAAAAATTATAACTAAAGTTTTAGTATTCCACAAAATTTTAGAAATCAGTGAAATCTTTAAAAGTAATTGCAAAATTTCAATGTCTTTTTGATTGCCAGATAATAAAGTTTTTTTTTGTTCTTTTATAGTTTAAATCAAATTTTTGCTTTATTTTAAAATATAAAATAATATTGAGATTTTTCTAGATTAATAGAATGGAAATCTAGTTAGTTCTAGATATAATTTGGAATAATTCAAGATACAAACTAAAAACAAGAAATATAGTTTCAACCCTCCGGCATTATATTGTTGTGGATTTTATTTTGGCAAACTTTGTGTTTGCAAATACATAAATCTATAAGGGATGTTTAACTTGCATTCAAATGCTCAGAAAAATATGAGGCATATATGCTCTCATGGGTTTTATGTACTTATATACAGTTAAGTTATCAATGAAAAGATTACCCTCATTTTAAAACTATGATTTAAAAAAAATTATCAAAATTTGTTATATACCCAAACTGAACTTAAACATTTAAATACTCAAGCTTCACTTATCTGCTAATTTAACTTTTCTTTACAGTTATGATTTATTTTCAGCTAATGCAAAATATATTCATACCTTTGTTATTAAAGAGTTAGGTATTAGAAATTTCTGATTATCCTATATTTAATCCATAAATTCAGAATAAAAACATTAGCAGTATATATTCTTAAGTGGGTCAACTATACTTAAACTTCTTTAAAGTTATTTAATAAAAAATGCTATTTTGGTTCAGTTGATCAGTTCATTAAGTTTTGCTCTAGGAGTGTCTCATTTGTTTTTCCCAGAAAGTTGTTTTATCATCCATAAGACTGTTGATTCTTTATCCTTGCTGTCACATGATATCCCACTGGGAGGAGGGAGATAAAATTACTGCTCCTCGTGTTTGAATTGACAGTATCAAGCTGTCAAAGAGTGACCATTAAGAAAGAATGTAGGTCACACAGGGGAGACCAGATGTTGGTACTTGGTAATCTTACTCGGGTCGCCTGACACCGGAAGGGAGAAGGAGAGAGAAGCCAAATGATTGGCTGGGACCCCAAAACGGAAGTGGCACCTTCCTCCCGTCAGCGGAAATAGAAAAGAAAAAAGTTAGTTTTTGGGCATGGTTCGTAGGAGACAGAACCAATAGCCAAGTAATCCGGGTGAAGAAGACGAAAGAATATCTGAGACACGAGGGACCCGAGTTCTTCAAGCCAGTATTAAAAATAGCATAAAGTCTATGAGCCCGTAAAAGAAGAAAGATTCTCCAGTGGAACCCCGTCGAAAAATAAGATAAGTAACTTTGGGACTATTTCTCCTTTATACCCAAATTTTATATACCACTCTCTTTCTCTCTCTCTCTCAATTTGAAGGAAAATGAAAGAACAGAAAAGAAGAAAGACATTTATGTCCATGGACTGTTCAATTATTATATATTTGACACTTTGAAAGTGTATCTCTTTGTATAGTAAAGGATTCATGTATTTTTATGTTACCACGTGGTCGAAGTTGTTCTTTGCAGTTCTGCTACGAATTTGTTGTGTCACATTTCCTTTTCAGCTTCTATTTGCCTTATGTTATCTTGCTTAGAATTGTCCTATAAATTCCTTTAAAATATCACACGGGAAACCGGAGTTGCCAACTACTACAATATAATATTATTACAACTAAACCTATAGGTCCATATCTTCCATTGTCTAGGGGAAGGAAGGAAAGCGACCTGGTGGGTGTGTGGATAGTGTGAAATTTGGAACCCCTTGCCAGCGGCGGTCAGTCTAGCCCTAAATTAATCCCTCACATAATATGCCAGTTCTTATATGCCTGAGAGAAGAACTCTGAACGAGGACTTACTCTACAAGGGATTAAGTGCCAACCTGCCCCGTCTTCACACGTGCAAAAATAAAGTCCCATTTTGGGATTTTAGTCAATTTGCTGTCACATTGCATTGATAATAAGGTAGATTGGTTCCTTGGTTAGTTACTATATTGTTGTGGTTAGAAAAAGATTTTTTTCTCACTAAAGTTACTTGAAAAATTAAGGTACAAAACATCTTTCTGTTCCTAAAAACCTGTGGTACTATTGATGCTGGTATGGTAGTATACAGACTTAGCTATATGTGTGTGTCTATGAGTAGACACATTACGTGTGAGTACATGTATGTGTGGGTGTATACATGTGTATAGTTGTGAGTTGACCATAGGTATGTATATGCATGTGTCCATATAGGGTCCCAAAACATATTTGCATGGTTATGTTAAACGTTTGTGTGATTGTATTTTGCATGGGCACTACTAATTCAGCCCAGCAAGTATAAGCGGAGTTGTGACTTAAAAGATTTTATTCACACACCTTTGGAGACATAAATTCTGGCAATATTTTTATGCCCAGTTTATGGGTGGCCAAAAATCCAGAAATAGGAATGTTCACCCTTGCATATATACATATACACACACACACACTAGTAGAGTCAGTCTGCTACAGAGATGGGACCACAGAACAGGGACAGATAGATGGGTTCTAGCAACATTTCCTATAAACATTTTTGCCATAGGAAAACTCGCCTCTGGAATTTTCACTGTAGAAAACTTTACTGTATAAGATTCTTGCCAACAGACAATTTTGCTGCATTTTTTTTTTTTATATGCTAAGTACCTTGGGTTCTGTTCAAATATTGCAGGTGAAGGGAAAAAAATTTAAGATATGTTAAAATGTATGAGTGAAGGTGAAAATTTTTGATTAAAAATAATAGGAATTTTTAAAAAAAATAAAGATACTTTAGATAGATTTATTAAAAGTTTTAAATTATTTCTTTGTTAATCTGATATATTTTTAGACTTTTATCTTTTGAATAAATGTTTACTTTTTAATTTCTTTTCTGATGTTTGACCCTGTAAAAAAGACATGTTAAGTAATGCTTTTAAAAATAAAGTCCTGTCTATACATGGCTTTTTTTCTATCCTTACCAAAATAAGTTAATGTTTAGAACACAATCAAATAATTCATAGTTTATAACAAATTATGATAAAAAAGAAGAAAAAAAGAAACATGGTACTTTGTTAATCAAATGTAAAAATCAGATATACTTGATAACAAGATACTTCACTTATTAAAATGTTAAAATCGAAGTAACAATAGGGTGAGCAAGATATACTTGATTACAAGGTACTATCCATGCTGATGGCACAACGTGAGTTTTTCTCCAGTAAAAACGTTTATGATGAAAGTTCCAGATATGAGATAGATGGGACCAGAAAATGGAGAGGCCGATAAGCTCAGAGATGAACCAGAGAATGGAGAGACAGTGATGCAGATTGATGGGCCCAGAGAATAGGGAGACAGATGTAGATTGGTCCAGATAGATGAGACCAGAGAATGGGAAGACTGAGATACAGATAGAATCAGATAGATGGGACCAGAGAATGGACAGAGAGAGAGAGAGAGATGCAGATAGGCTGAGAAGAGAATTGATAAGGATGGGATTACTGAGATGGGCTGAGAAGAATGAATACAGAGGAGAAAGAACAACAGATACAGAGAGAACCAGAGAGACATGATAGGGGGCAGGCAGCATCAAGTCTGAAAACCTAGCAGTCAGTTTTGATTTAAGTTAAGGGAATTTAACCAGCTGCCTACATAACGAAAGTGAGGACTTCACAAACCATCTTTTTGCAGTGTCACACAGAATCCTCCTCTGAACATTTATTCCTCGTTTTGTTTTTGCTTTTTTCTTCCTTTGTGGACCTGTCTTGGACTTGTGCATTTCAACCTGCAGAGAATCTGCAAACATGGTGTGGGGTGATATTGTCATTTTGCAAAGTGCATGAGCCACAGATGAATTCCCACAAACCATATGATTGCTTCAAAAAATAAAAAAGTGACTTTGGTATTATATAACACAAGAAGGGTTGACATGTCATAAAACCAACCAACCAACCAACCATCTTATTGATTATTGAAATAGAGATTATCTAAATGCTATTCTTCGATTAAGCTGGTTTGAAACTGTCAAAACAATAAAGGTATAATTTTGTCCAAACCCCTCCTCCCAATATTATTCTTCAATCCATATTTTTCTAATGCTATTTTTCCTTTACCTAGTTCGTATCCGTCTCAAGTCTGTCAGCAACATTCAGAAAATCACTCAGTCTATGAAGATGGTGTCAGCTGCCAAGTTTGCTCGTGCTGAGAGGCAGTTACGACCTGCTAGATCTTATGGACAAGGAGCTACAGGTAAGGTTCCTGTATTCATTTTTTCTTTTCAGATTGAACTTAATCTTTTTCCAAGCTGGTAATTTTTGTAATTCTTGTAGGATGGGCAAATCATTTTACGAAAATTTTCAAAATAGAGGTTATATTCAAACAAGTCGATTAATCATATATAAAAAAACAAAACAATTTGATCAGTAGTTATTTGTCATAGTACAATAGCATGAAAATTGCAATACAACCTTTACACCACAAAAGGGTCTCCTGGGAATGTTTTTCTACATTAACATTGAATTGGTCAACAAGCTGCCAATAGAAAAATGCCTCACATTGATCTACTGCAAAATGACAAAAATGATTCTCTGCCTGCAAAAAGGTTAAAAAATATTGCAAAGATATATACTCCAAACCCTCAAAAAACTTTTGAAAAATGATATATTTACACCTTGATTAATTTTGATAAAGATAATTAAAGAGCAAAGGTGCAAGTGGTATAGTTATTGTTACTGCTGAACATGGAATTGGTAACCAGACTTCAAATTCTGCCTAAGGCTGTTGGCATTCATTTTGCTCTGAGGCCTTTAAGAAAGGCTTGGATCCTATGAATAAAATAGGTAGACTGAGCTGTTTAGAAGGACAACTTTGAATTCAAAACCTTTTTTGTCATTATTTTTTAAACTTTAGAAGTCTGGGGGCCTTTTATCTTGGGGTCCTGGATGAAAAATAACTGAAAATGTAAAATTTTGTAATCTGTTATTCAACAACCTGATTGTTGCTCAACAGTTGGTGTATAGAAATGGAGATTCACTGCTCAGGTATAAGTTACTTTTAAGCAGTGATACAAATACTGGCTGCTTGGGATTAAAGAGTTAAAAGTATCACTATGTTGTGAACTAATCTTAATCACATCACTAAGCAATTACTGATGATAATAAGGATCAAGAGTTATACCTCTTCTTTTTGTTTTGTTGCAATTTTTAGTGAGGGTGTTACTGGGGCAGATAAAATAAAGTTGTTGAATGATCACCATGTGTTTGTTGTTGCTCCCTTATCCAGACATAGCAGTCTCGGTTAAACTGCGTTGCCTAAATAAAAAAAATATGCTTGTGAATCATACAATCTTAACCATGTCTTTTTAATATATGCACTGTTTGCATTAAGTATAAAAATTATAGAATGAAAGGCTTTAAATTCAAAGGAATTTGTCTGTACTATTGATTCGTTGTTGATAATAGAAGGTCAAGTTTATTTTTAAATCTTAACTCACTGTAGATTATAAAGAGTCACTGGATAGAAAATATTTGATGCTACATTATTGAACATCCTTTATATTATGGCTTGCTTTATAGCTATGATTTAATTATTTAGCTATACTTAATTACAATATCATATTCAATGGCATATAAGCCCCTCTCCCTCCTTCCAGTTTACATTTACTGGTCATAAATTTATTTGTCTCACTTTCTGTTAGAGCAATAAATATGGATATAACAGAATTTTTTTTTTGTGAGGACTTTTAAGTTAATAAACATAATCAACAGGTTAATGTTTATGGCCCTGTTGGCCATTTCATGTACTACAAAAATAAATGGAAAAAAGCTATTAATGTCTGAAATATTCTTTACAATTAATAAGCTGTTAACATTTGAAATATTCTTTACAATGTAATTACTGAATTGTTTATTCTGTGATTGAATTGTAAATAATATTAGTCAAACTGTTTAAGAAAGAAAATCCATTGTTACATTATTTTTCTTTGATCAAATAAAACCTTCTGCCTGAGAGGGCTTTATTGTTACTTTTTCTTTTCTTATTCTGCAGCTTTCTATGAAAAGGCTGACATAAAACAGGATGATTCGAAACCTCAACATTTGATCGTGGCCATCACCTCTGACCGTGGTTTGTGTGGTGCTGTTCACTCAAGTGTGGTAAAAGCCATTAAAGCTTCACTTGTGGCCAAGAAGGAAGGAGTTGAAACCAAGCTTGTGCTTGTTGGTGACAAATCTAAAGCTATGCTTTCAAGGTAAGTCCCTTGAGACACTATTAGGTATAGAGTAGTTCTTTTTAACTCATTATTTCTTCAGTTTGATATTTGCTTCCCTTTTTGAAATGAAGTTCAATGTAGCAAACATTTAAAAAAAATTGTACATGCAGTAGAATGAGAAAACTTGATATCTCTTGAAGGCTTTATTGAACTAACAAGGCATCTCTACAACAATTCTTTCTATTTTGTCTGACTTCTAAAAAGTTAAAGTCTACGAAGATGACTAAACATATGATAGTTAAAAATACATTGATGCATTTTCCATCAGCCTTCTCAGTCCACTACAGGATACAGGTCATCCATAAGGTCTGTAAAATGGATAATGATGGCCATTACCTTGTTATGCTGGTCTATGAAATGGTTACAGAAAAAAAATCACTCTATTCATTGTCTGTATTGCTTTTTTTGTGTATGTGTGGCATATCAACCTTTAAAAATTCTTTTAAAAAAAGTTTCTGACAAGAACCTAAGGTTGAAACTAGTTGAGAACAATTATCAAATCATCATCAAAATTATCATGTCATGTCACCAGCATGAACAAATAAGTCCAAAGAAATATTCTTGTTTGTCTTATCAGTTTTGTTCATCTTTGAAAGGGTATGCATCTGACTATTCTCCCTCCAGCTATGATTAAATAGTAGGGCAGACCCGGGCTTTTAAATCTTGGTATGACAACTGGTTAAAGAGAATTGAATTCAAACTTATTCTGCTTAAAAAATTGACCTTGTGTCTCCTCCTGCTTGTTCAGAGAGGTTGGTAAATACATACATGACACAAAAGAATAATATTTCATGGAATAGTCTATAGTATGATCATTGTGCTGCTGTTATCTGTATAATGTTTTATCTCCATAAATACAGGGAAATTCCGGGGGTTCTGTTTAACCTTCAAAGATGTATTTTAGCTGACAGTCAATTTCTTTGGAATTGCATTTTCATCTTACCACTGATTCATACACACACACGACCAATCAAAAGTATTTGGCCACCCTAAAATATTTTTATTTCTCATAATTTTTAACGAAACAAATTAAGCACCCCAATGTTTTTATTCATTATAGTAAATACACTTCCTTAGTAACTTTGACCTTAGTATAACTAGATATCTTTTGAAAATTGATTTGAAGGTATTTTTCTTTAGTACTGAGCATGAATAAAACATTTTCCAAAAGTTATATTATACCATTACTTGAACTCACTTTAGACTATATTGTGTTGAATTACTGCTTGCTAGATAACTACCTATTTTATCTATGGAGAAGACAATTTCATCAGTCACTAGCTTGTGTGACAGAAAGCTGACTGCTCTAAACATCCTTGCACAATTGAACCAATGTTGTGAAAAAAATGTGTCAACATTCATCGTAAGAAAAAGACTGCAACTGGCCTATATGGCAGAATTGCTGTCAAGAAACCATTGTTGATGAAGCAAAACAATGTTAAAAGGCTCCAGTGGGCCAAGGCTCACAAAGACTGGACATTGGTGCAGTGGAATAAAGTTCGTTGGACTGATGAATCAAATTTCAAAATCTTTGGGTCAAATAGAAGAGTTTATGTGTGACGAAGAATTGGTGAAAAAGCGGCAACCCCCTATATCATACTAACTGTAAAGCATGGATAAAGCTCTGTAATGGTGTTGGGGGAGGGGGGCTTTTACCAATTGCAAAATCAGGGATTCGCATCAAGTGAAAGGCAAATTGAATCATACTAGCTATCACAGCATACTGCAGCATCACATGATTCCATCTGGAATGCAGCTTGTGGGTCAAGGATTTTTACTCATGCAAGATAATGACCCAAAGCATACTAGTAAACACTGCCAGAGGTACATTAAAAGCAAAGGGGAACCGCAGGCTTAAATCCTATTGAACTGGTGTGAGATGAACTTTACTGAAAAGTCAGGGCTAAACAACCCATAAGTGCAGCTCATCTCTGGCAACTCTTGCAAGAAAGCTGGGCAGAACTATCTTCAGTCTACCTCCAGTCTTTAGTGGAAGGAATGCTAATTATCTGTGAAGCAGTGATAGTGGCCAAAGAGGGTTATTTTGATGAATCAAAAGTTTAAGAAGTTTTTTGTGTTTAATTTGTATTTAATGTGGTTTAGGAAGAGTTGTATTTAGTATGATAAATAAAACCATTTTGGAGCTTAACTTGTTTAATTAAAAATAACATTTTTAGGATGAGAAATAAAAACTTTTGAGGGTTGCCAAATACTTTTTACTGGTAGTGTATGCATATATATATATATATACACACACACACACAGTCATTTCTTGTTGAAATCTGAAATTTACATTTTTTTTTACATTTCTTGTTTAATGAATTAAAGATAGGGCTTTAAACTGATCTTTTCTAATTATTTCATTTTGAACTCTTGGCCATCAAAAGATATCGTGTACATGAGTTTATAAAATTCACAAAAAGAAAATAGAATATAAAACAACTTCAAAATTTGTTCTAAGCTGCAGACATCTTTTTTTTATAGCTCTCAGAAATAGTAACTACATTCTGTTGGATCCTTTATAAATCTTTATTACTATATTTTATTTGCAGGTCGTTAGTGTATATGTATATACAGATAACCATGACCACTTTGCTGTAAATTTTTGCCAAGAAGTGACCGATAAACTCTTGCTCAGGGTGATGGTTGATTTTTTGATTAAAAATAGTGGAGTTGTAATTTGAATGACTGATGCACTAAATTTAATTTGGAAGAGAATCTCCTTGGTGTAGTGGCTAATGTGCTAACATCTGCATGAGTGAGTTCAAACTCCAATTGTGCTATTTATGTTCATTTTCATACTAAAATCCTTAGGAAACAAACTTCCTTATCCTCCCAGCTAAGGGTTAAATAGTACCACTGTTCTTCTACAAGGATGGCTTTGGCAGTAAATAACCTATCAAGATTGGTATGCCATTGAACCTAAGTAAGGGAAACCCAAATTCAATTAAAAGCAAGATGGCTCATTGGATTCCCATTGTAATAGTGGTCTGTGGTGATGTTAATACTTCTGTTTATGAAGAAGTTAAGGGTTCTAGTTGGTATTTCATAGTTATGTGGGTCAGCTGAAAAGTTCATAGGTCGACCAAAATACTCTCATGAAATCTGACCAAATTAGGTTTATTTTTCAAAATAGTCCCCCTTGTGGTCTACACATTTATTCCATCCCACCTAATCAGCTGGACCTGTGGAATACCCTGGCTGCACCTCAATTGAGGGGTAAGACACTCAATGAAGTCACCTGTTGGTTGTGGATGGCAGCCTGTTATGCTTGAGGATAAGATCATGTTAACTGAGCAGTACAAAGTAGTCATGTGACTTGCAACACTCCACTTTGGCTCTTACTGGGCTAGACAAATTTGTCAGTCCTAGCACCTTAATATTATGTGGCAAGCAAACACCCTACTCTTTTATCTTAGAGGTGCTAGAAAGCAGTGGCTGAGGGTCGATTGCACTGAGATAGCAATATTTAAAATTTTTTAATGCCTTTTAAGACTATATATATATATATATATATATATATATATATATATATATATATATATATATATATATATATATATATATATATATATGATTTGGCATTAGATAAGTCACAAGAGTTGATATGCCATAAAACACCAACCAACTACTACCATTGGTGTTAGTGCTTGGATCCCATTGGTAAAAAAAAAAGTCAACAACAGCAGATATGTCAGCCCATCCTTATACTTCAGTTAAAGCAAGAATTTGGATGATTACAAAATGTTCAGCATGAACAGAAACCCCACAAAATTATCCTTAAGAGTGACAAAACTAATTTTTTTAAAAAGTAGATTCAGTTGCAGGGAGGGATTGGAGAAATTGGAGAAATTAGGATTAACTACTTTACTAAAAAGAAGAATGAGAGGTGATCTTATTGAAACTTTCAAAATAATAAATGGAATTTCTAATTATGGCAGACTTTTTTTTTCTTTTTTTTTTTAAATATTTTTCCTTGAATTGGGAGCCCAGTTGGCTGGGGCTGTAGAATATACTGACTGCATCTCTGAAGAGGGATAAGACTCCTTTGATGAGTGTCTTGGATATGACACTAAACCATCTGATGGAGCTTTGGGGAATGTGGAGTACCCCTTTATTGCTATTGCTCCTTGGTCCACTTTGGCCTGGAGTAGTAACACCTGATATAGTTCTATCTATGAGTCAAATAGAACTGTTTGACATTTAAACTGAGTGCAAACAAATGACTTATGCCAAACCAAATTGTTTGAAATAGAACCATTTGATCAGTTAACCATGTGTAAACAAATGCTTGTTTTTATTGAATTGTTAGTGATACATAGCAATACTTCGAACCATTTAACTGTGTACGAAAGAATGAGCTTAGGTTCATTTAAAATCATTATCAAAAAAATGTTTACAAATTATATATATTTAATATATATGTAATCGAAGAATTTGGCATTTAATAATCTACAATGGTTGATATGCCATAAAACCAAACTAAGAAAGGATAAACAAACAAATAAATTGCAAATTGATTTAAAATTTAATTCTTCAAGTTACTATTGCTTATCCAATCTGTTTTAATGGATGATTTCATTCCGACAGATTAAGTTACAATACAAAAAAAGAGTCGAGTTGTACTTACCAAATTCAGAACCGACTTTATAGCTTGTAAAATCTTGTTTGTTATGAGTCCTCTTATTCTGCCTAGTCATTTTTAATGTTAATTTAAAGCAAAAAAAAAAAAATTAAGGTGCTTAAATTTTATATGAATTTTAATAGTTAAAAAAAAAAGCTTTAAATGGATCATACTTAATTGATTAAATTCATTTAATTCTAATATAGTTTATATTGTTGGATATTGACTTGAAACCCATTTTGATATCTGTTGATACAGCTGCAGAAGTCAGACACTGGTGGGTGGGGAGTAACAGCAAATGCACCTGGTACCTAAAGTAAATAGGATGCAGGTATTCTTGGTGAAAATGCTACATGAATTTTGTGGATGGCATGCTAGAAGGAAGTGGGATCACATGCATTGTGTAGGCAGCAGGCTGGAGATGTAGCAATGAGAATTTGCGTGAGTGGCATGCTAGAAGGAGGCGTGTCCATGTGTAACATGTAAGCAGCAAGCTGGAGGAGTTGTGACCATAAGAATTTGCATGGGCATCCAGGATATATAACCAGGGAAATTTTGACCCAAACAAAAATGAAAAGAAAAGTGTCTCACTGAAGATTCCTATCTTGGCTCTTGTGTGTGCAGCAGCTCAGCCATCTTCGATCCTCTGTATTCTACTTCTCCATACATTTTTAGTAATAAAAGGGGGAAAAAAGCTGATTGTATTTTTTTCATCAGTGTTGTTGTCTTTCTCAGCTATACAACAATATTCTAAAAATGTAAGCTTGTATGTTTCACCTTTTTTTATGTATTTTTATCTTTGGTGGTAAAATACCCTTTCCTGTCTCTTGATTCATATGAGATAATAAAAAAATATTTCTTTATTTTTATATCTTCTGGATAGTTGATACATCCTTTGTTTAATGATTTATTTATACCATATTTAATAGCATATAAGCCCCCCCCCCCAAAAAAAAAACCTTTATAATATATAGTATTGGAGGTGCCCGTGGTGTAATGGTTATCATCGCAGGAATTGGACACAGCGACACGAGTTCAAATCCTGGACTGATTGCATTTCACATAGCACTAATACCCTTGGGAAAGGTATGAATCCAATTATTCTCCCCCCAGCTATGGGTAAATAGTAGGGCAGACTAGGTTCTTCAGCCTTGGTGAGGCAACTAGTCTAGGAGAAGGAAAACTCTGAATTCAAACCTGTTAAACTCCGCTTAAAAAATTGACCTTGTGTCATATCCTGCCCGAGCGGAGGGGTCGGGTAAATATGATAATATATAGTATTGCAGTATTATGGAGTTGGATTAACTACTAATAGCCTGTCTGATACTTGTCAACTTTGTATATGACCTAGAAGATACATTTTGTAGACATTTCTTTTCATTTGGTGAGGGTTATTATAGGCCACTGAATACATAAGGTACATATTTCCTTCTCATGGATCCAACAAGTCAGTTCTTGAATCCATCAGGCAATTTACATCATCTTTCTACTCAAATTCTCTATTTCATCTGACCTCATACTTAGTTGTGTATATATATATATATATATATATCCAACAGATTTTTAATTATACCTTTTTGAGATGTCAGTTAAAAAACAAAAATATTTGTTTAAAAGCATTAAAAGGTCGTTTGATATCCTTTTCACATGCATCTCGATCATAGGAATCAGTTTTGATTATCTCCCCTCAAATTGACTGATTTGCATTTTCACAGATACAGGATTTTTTTTTACCCATTTAAAATCTGCAATTTGAATTCATTAATCTATTTAAAAAAAAAAATCCTATATCTTTTTCATATAGTTTATATTTTAAACAAAAGTTAAAATAGAAGTATATTGTAATAAATAGCTAGCTAATAAAATAGGCTTTTCTGATGTGCCATTATGGTGATATTAAATGCATATAAAACAGTTAAGACAATACCAGCTCCACTAATTTCTATAAAGCATTTGTCATCCTCATATCAGATGAAATTGATGATTGATGATTGGTAAATTTAGTTTTTAGGTTACCACAGAAAATTGTTTCATTTTATTCAACTGAATTTAACATAACTAAACTTCTATAAATTCAATAAAATCTACTTCTGTATTTACTTTATTGACTCTGTAAACCTCACAGTTATTATATTATTTTTTGTTTTTCTTGTTGAACCTAGCTAAATGAATTACTTATTTTATATATATATATATATATATATATATATATATATATATATATGTGTGTGTTGTGGAAAATTCGGTAATTAAATGATCAAATTTTTACACTTGTAAAAACATTCTTAAATGTTGATAAGAATTTTATAATTCAGTCCCTATAGCATGATGTTGGATAGATTGAAGTACTCTATCATTAACATTTAGATTCACTTCCATGAGAAATTATAATGATCCAGATGAGAGAAAATGCTCAGACCATATTATCAAATTGCAAATTGGATTGGGAATTGCTTTATTCTTAAAGTATTCTAAAGATATTGCGTTAACAGAAATCTTGCTACAATGTGTCGTTTATACTGCAATTATGGTAACATATAAATTGGATGTTTATAATTTTTCTTTCTCTTTTCAACATTTTCAGAGTTGTACCTGGAAATATTTTGATGTCTTTCAATGAGGTTGGAAAGAAACCACCAACATTTGCTGATGCTTCTTTAGTTGCAAGTAATATCTTTGATTCTGGTTACAAGTTTGACTGTGGCAGTGTTTACTACAATGTCTTTAGGTAAGTAAAACTTCTCACTTTTTTATTACTTTCCATTATACCTTTTGCTTGTGACACTATATATAGGCTTAGCTCTATGTGTGTATGTGCATGCACATAGTTGTGGGTTGGCTATGGGTATGCGTATGTGT
Source organism: Sepioteuthis lessoniana (assembly GCA_963585895.1). Classification (NCBI taxonomy): domain Eukaryota; kingdom Metazoa; phylum Mollusca; class Cephalopoda; order Myopsida; family Loliginidae; genus Sepioteuthis; species Sepioteuthis lessoniana. The sequence goes on from CAUZXS010005865.1 coordinate 251,432, forward strand.
GTTTAGGAATGTTTGCTTCTCCATATATACAGGTCAACCAGAGGACAATGAAAAAGGAGGGAATCTGCCCCCTGAAGTTGGAGGAGACCAACGCAAGAGGATAGATGTAGAGGGGCCAGTCAGTTTGAGAAGAGACACAGAGAAGGGTCTCTAACAGGCCAAGCAGCTAGAAGAGGCATGTCAGTTGGAGAAGACACAAGTTATTTGGCTACAAGACAGATGTACTAAGAAAAATCCAGTGACAGAAAAGATTGGGAGGGGGACAGATAGACAGACATGTAAATAGTCTGAGGAATTTTTTTTTTTTTTAGTTAGGGATTTCATTGCTGCAAAGGGTCATACTTTTTCTCTTTTCCAAATACATTTATTCAGCCTTTTGTGTGTTCACCTTAATTCTTCTCTTTGTGGCCCAATTGGTATATTGCGATATGCTCACCTCAAGTAAAAAGAAAGCTTTGCTTCACATATTTTATAGAAGTAGCTCTTTATAATGGGGTCATGTGCATGTAAAATCTTCTACTCAGTGTTAGCCACTATAATATCTGTGCCTAAAATATTCCATTATATTTATATATATATTAACTTTATTTTTTAATTTCAGATGATATCATTTAATTTTTTTCCTTCAGTTTTTTCCTTCAAAACAATTTTTCAAAATTTTGATATATGATACTATGATAATTGTATTGGATATAGTATCCAACAAAATGTAAGAAATAGTTGAAAACCTGAAGTTGGTGTTCAAATTGTTTTATTTTCCTTTGAAATATTTTGTTATTCTTCACAAAGTATTTTGTATTTGAAATGATGAAGAGTGAAACGTTACATGGAAAATAAAACATTTTTACACCAATTTTAGGTTTTCAAGTCCTACTTTTGAGCATACTATATAATTTTTATTATAATTATTTTTCCTCTAACATCAGTTTGTTTATTTTCTATTTCAGGAGTGTTGTCTCCTACAAAACAACTGAGTTACCCATTTACTCATTGGAAACTGTCAGTCAGGCTGAGAAGCTTCCTTTATATGACAGCATTGATGATGAGGTGTTGACTTCTTTCAATGAATTTTCCTTGGTCAGCCAAATTTATTTTGCTCTAAAGGAGTCAGCCTGCAGTGAGCAGAGTTCCAGGATGACAGCTATGGATGCTGCTAGTAAAAACGCAAGTAAGTGTTCAATATATTACCCAATTCCTGTAGGACCTTGCTAATTGAGTTTTCACTTATTTGAAGTTGGCCCAAAAACTTTCATGGACATAACTTGCTAAAAATCAATCAACTTAGATATTAGGATTTCCCTATTATGAAAATAGGTGCAAAAAACAACTTTATTTCTGATCAAAAATCTGCTCAATATTGAAATATTACATGAAATATTATTTTTTACACCTAGAAAAGATTTTTAAAAAATAAATAAAAATAAAATGGTTTATAAAGCAATATATTTCTAGCACAGGTAGCAATGCAATATTCAAAACATAAAGATTTACATGAAGTCAATGTGTTAAATTTGGTGTTTTAAATAAATGGTGAGCATTCTTAGAATGGTTGGAAAGTTCAATTAATGAGGAGCTTTTCTGTAGGAAGTCCAATAGGACAAGTTAAAATATAATTTAGTTCATGCACAAAATACTAAGGGCTAATAAGTTCTGCCACTCTAAACTTATATATATATAGATGTGTGAGTGTCTCCCTCTCTTTTTTTCTCTCTTGACTCCTATTGTTTATCTTTCAGGTGAGATGATTGATAAGCTAACTCTGACCTACAACAGGACCAGACAGGCTGTCATCACCAAAGAACTTATTGAGATCATCTCTGGTGCTGCTGCTTTATGAGCAGTTGTTGATTTCGTATAAATAGTGAAATATAGCGCACACACCCTATAGTGCCAATCGGTAGGTGTCTACCGAACTAAGCTGTGTGCAATGAATGAAACAAACATTAGGCGCTGATCTTTATTGGCATCATCAACTTGAACCTTTTTTTTTTTCCTTATTTTTTTTTTAAACAAAAAAAAATTAATAAAATGTTTAAAATTCTTATATTTCTTTATTTCTTTTTTTTATTTTTAAACTTGATCTTTCTTTTTTTTCCACAAATCTTATATATTTGTTTTTAACATTTTATACTTAATGAAACAAATTATTGTAATCTTAAGTATATTTACTATAGTCATTTACTGATTTTAACTTAGTTGTGGCACAAAGCCAGGGGTGTGGGAGCATCTAGGGAACTTTTTGGATTTTTAAACCCATCCTCTCAAAAAATGTTTTAAATTCTTATATAGTTTCCCCTCACCTGCACCCTCATTCTTGATCTCTTGTTTTTTAACAAATTTGTTCATATTTTTTTAGGTGTTTAATACTGAATCAAACAATTGGTTGTCATCTTAAGTCATTTACTATACTTTGCTTAGTTGTGGCAAAAGACCAGAGGCATTGGGCAACTTTATGGATCCGATAAAGAAAAAAAAAATTTAATTCTTTTGATGCTACTTTACTAAGCTTAGCTGTGACACTAGGTAAAAAATATGGGAACATCTATTTAGAGCCAAAGAAGATGGAAGCAATAGTTTGCCAGCTTAGCTCATTAACCATTATAACACTTAAGGCTTCTCACTGGAATGCAAAGTAGTAAATAAGACTTGCATAAACATTTAGTTATATCATTGAATATATTCATAACTTTACAATCTCAGTTAGGTTTTATTTACATGATTCTTAGACTATTATCCTCATCTTTGTTGTTTACACTCATGACATTTTTCAAGTATCTTTTGTTGTCATTAATAACTTTCAGGGGATTTCAAACTGAATCCTTGGAGGAAATCTTTGTGGTGTAATGGCTAAAGTGCTGGACTGCAGCTTCAAATTCAAGCTGCATCCTTTATTTAATCCCCCAGAAGAGTAGACTCTTCTCATTCTGCTACCCATATCTTGTAATACCTCATATTAGTTAATTTGTCTCAGTTATTTCACCCTTGTATGGTTACTATGACAAAAGACACCTAAAGAACGCCAGAGGATACAGGAACCAAAATGTTGTATTAGAAACAAGATGATGACAATAGTCTCAATTGTTTAAATAATTCATCATTTCAGAAATTTTAACACATACTATCTTAATTTCTGTGTGTATAAAACATTTTTTTTGTGGAGGTGCCCGTGGTGTAATGGTTATTGTCGTAGGAAATGGACACGGCAACACGAGTTCAAATCCTGGACGAGACTGGTTGCATTTCACATAGCACTGATACCCTTAGGAAAGGTATGAATCCAATTATTCTTCTTCCAGCTATGGGTAAATAGTAGGGCAGACTGGGTTCTTCAGCTTTGGTGAGGCAACTAGTCTACGAGAATGAAAACTCTGAATTCAAACCTATTAAACTCCGCTTAAAAAATTGACCTTGTGTCATATCCTGCCAGAGCGGAGGGGTTGGTAAATATGATAAAACATTTTTTTTAAGTTGGAATTTATTTCAGTTTTATGAATTAATGTTTTATGCTTTAGATGTTTTATGTAATAATAGGTAGATATTACAAGATGTTGCTCCTTTAGGTTTAGGTGTGCCATCATTTGTGCTTTTCAGTGTACAAGGTGTGTTAAAAAAAGTATCTACTCAAGTTGTATTTACCAAGATGAAAATGAACAATAAATGAAACATTAATTTAAAAAAAAAAGTCCCCTTGGCATTCAATACACTTATTCTATCAAATTTTCCATTGTTCAAAGCACTTTTGAGTCTTCTCCTACTGATATGGTTGGAAACTGTGTTGTATTTCTTTTAATGCCCTTTGTATCTTCATATCTTTAAACCTTTGAGATTAATTTTCAGTTTAGGTATTGTGAAAAAATCAATTAGAACTAGGTTTGGTAAATATGGTGGATGCTACGCTTGCACTATCTTGGGTTTTGCCAAAAGCAAGGTCTGGTAAGTATGGAGCCTGCTGAACTTGTGCAATCCTCCTGTGTTTTGACAAAATATGCTGTTCCAAAAGTATTGGCTTCATAATGTTTTTTTAAAATTGATACAGACTTATCTAGATTGCATCACTTTATTAAGTTCCTCAGCTGTGTACATCTTCATTTAAATTAATGATTTTTTGATTTAAAGCTTCAATCTTGATATTTTTTGATCTCTCCTCATATTTTCTTTATTCATTTACTAAGCTTACCATAATTTAACGAAGCCAGAAGTCTGGAGTAAAAATTGAAGAACTTACCAGCAAGAGTGATAGTTTAATTTGCTAATTCCGTACTTAAACTCATAGATAAAATTTTTTTTCAGTCATCCTAGTTTTTTCTGTTTCCTATTTGTTTTTTGTTTGTTTGATGAGTCATTGTTCATAGAAGCTAAGTCACTCTTTTTTTCTTATTTTTTTTTTTTTTTTTTCTTTTTTACATTGCTAAAGATGAAAATACATGCAAAAATTAAAAATGGAAAAAATAGACTAGAAACTAAATTGAATTTTTAAAAAATGTGTATATAAAATAAAAATTTTTGAAAATTATTTCCAATTAAAAATATAATAATGATAATACAATTTAGAAATATTGAAACAATAAAATATTACTTTTTGTATGTTGAAAAAGATTTAAAAAGAAAAGGAATATAAGATGAAATATTTCTTGTCTGAAAAATATTCAAAACAGTCTTACATAAAGTCAAGTATCAATTTTGGAGTGTGATAAATTTCTTGACAGTCCCTCATTTTTTTAAGTTCAAATAACTGATGATTTTTTAAAATGGTTGAAGAGTCCAATTAAGGAAGTATTTTTGTAGGAAGTCCAACAGGAGCAATTGAAAGGTTAATTGAAATGATGAGTTCAAAGTGGGTCAAAAGATTGAGTTAAAACCTTGGTAGCAGACAAGACAAATTGTAGTCATTTGAGAAGAAATGATTCAACTCTTTTTTTTTTCTTGTTTTTCTTTTTTTTTTTTTTTTTTTTTTTTTTAATTGCACATGCATTAGTTGGGTTGTAGAGAATATCCAAATTTAAAAAAAAATATAAGATAGTTGTTGGTTCATGGAAAAAAAAAATTATGGCATAAAGTTGATTCGAAAAAGAGTTACAATATTCTTTTTTTTTTTCTTTCCTTTCTTCTTTCTTCCTCTCCTCCTCCTCCTCCTCCTCACTAAATTGCATTAGATGTCTGACTGTTTGCTTCCCTGCCGGACTCTCTAAAATGATTGTTCTGTTGATTTCATTTGTATATAGTTGTAGTTGTTTTTTTGTTTGTATTTTTGGGTGGGGGGGTTCCAGACATTTTATTTTTATCTTGACTCAATAGGATCAAGTGGACTATGAAATTTTTTTTTTTTTCCTTTTTTTTTTTTTTTCAGGAATTTTGTGAAAACTAATTTTTTAAGACAAAAAGGAGTTTGGATTTATTTTATACCTTTTCTTTATCTTTTAACTTTATCATTTTTATAACATGCTCCATTATTAGTTAAAATATTCTTAAGGTTGGAGGAATTAAGAATACTTTATTCCATGTGTATTTAAAAAAATTTTTTTTTTTTTTTAATTTTTTAATTTAATACTAATAATTTTTTTAGAGAACATAACTGGAGCAAGTCCATACTGTAGTAGATGTAATAAATATAGACACCAGGGAGGCATAGAAATTAACTCAATTCGGGGGGGGGGGGGCTTTTCTCACCCCGGCAGCATCTTTTCTCTTACCTAAAAGAGGTAAGGGTTGGATTCATTGCTCGCCACCCCTCAAATGCTGAAGGAACTGAGCAATTCTTCCTTCTCTATCCAGGGAAGCTTGCGTCTTGTGGGGGCACCTTATACTAATTTGAATTTGTGTCACATTATAACCTTGTAAGGAGTTAGATATCTTATATGGTCTCTTCTCTCTGACCTGTCATCTTGTTTATCCTGTCTGCTCAACCCCCACGTTGTTTCATTGGAATGAGTCGCAACAACATTTTCCTGTGCACATAATTTTATTACTTTGATGACTTCTATATATTACCCAGTTAGAATCTAGGAACAGCCCAGTCAGCTGGGGCTGTAGAATACACAGACTGCATCTCTGCAGAAGGGTAAGACAACTCCCAACACATGTTCTAGATATGATACTAAACAATCTGATTGTGAGACTCCAGTAATACTGGAGCTTTGGGGAATGCGGAGTACTCCTTCATTGCCATCACTCTCAGGTCCACTCTGAAAAGGAGTGGTAGTACTTGAAAGGGTCCTATATAGGGGTCAAATAAAACTGTTTGACATTTAAACTGAGTGCAAACAAATGACATGACTTGTTTGAAATAGAACTGTTTGATCATTTAGCTGTGTAAACAAATGACTGATATTCATTTGAATTGTTAGTGATACATACCAATACTTGGAACTATTTAACTTTGACTTATATTTACAAATCATGTATATCTAATATATATGAATTAACTGGATCTGGCATTAAATAACTTGCAATAGTTGATATGCCATAAAACCCAATCCAACTAAACTAAACTAGGGAGCCAGTTGGTGGACTATAGTTGGAAATTAGATCCTTGCTCTCTGCGGTTTCTTGACTGACTGATGAAAGTTACTAACTAACTTTTGAACTTCTAGAATTTTAGTCACCTGATTTTGACTCGTCCAATGAAAGCCAAGCTCTCAACTCATGTTGAATTGACCCAACAAAGAAAAGTCCTACTTGCTGATTGGCTGGAAAGAGACACGCCTTTTACACTAAATGCCTAATAAAAGATTCAGCCAATCTATTATTTAAGAGATAAACCTTCTTTTCTCTTCCCTTCGCTTTTGCATTGGATCATAGACACTTCTCTCCAACCAATCAGCAAGTGGGACTTTTCATCATGTACATATACACAATTTGAATTTGAATTCTGTATTAACAAAAGGCAGACATCTTTCATAACCAAACTTTTATACTATGGAATAAATATTTCATGGAATTTTAACCAGATAGGTGTTTGGTTTCATTCTACTTTGTTTTATTGAAAACATTTTATAGATGGTATCAGTATCTGCATGGAATGGATTTATTCAACCCCTCCACCACTAGTACAATGTGAGATAAGGTCAGTCTATAAATGGTTTGAATTGAGAGTTTTCATGCTCCTAGATTGGGTGTATTACCAAAACTAAAGAACCCAGTCTGGCCTACTATTTACCTGTAGCTGATGGGAGAACAGATGGATTCATGCCTTTCCTGAGGACATTAGCATAAAGGGAAATGCAAATAGACTCGTCCAGAATTTTATCTTGGGATACCGATTCCATTTCCTACAGTGATAACCATTACACAGCACAGTAAATATCCATATGATTCCAACTGTTTTCAAACTAAGAACTTCAGAAGATTGTTTAATTTTAAAATATTATTGTTTTGCTTCTTCATCTATGAAAATTCCTGATATGAGTTTGAGAAGTTTACCTTAGCAAGGTTTTATTCAGCTAACATTCCCTGACTAGACTTTTCAATAACTGAAGAATTCCTATAAGTGAGGTAATTACATTGAAAACCTTGGTTTAGTTTGGTTTGGTTATGTTTTATGGCATATCAACCCTTGTGGATTATTTAATGCCAAATCCTGTTTATGTGTGTATATAATTTGTAAGCAAATGGTTTGTAGGTGACATTATTTTTACACGAACCAGAGCTCATTTGCTTGCACACAGTTAAATCGTTCCAAGTATTGCTATCTATTACAAATAATTCTATTTCATATTACTAATTTGTTTGCTCTTCTGTTAGTAATATTAACCATTTGTTTGCATATAGTTAAATGGTTTTATGCATTATTATCTATGACTAATAATTCTATCTAATATTAATCATTTGTTTGCATACATTTAAATGTTTTCAGCTATAGTAAATGAGTTTTATTTGGCTTATAAATGATACCCTAACAGTTAGAGTGGACCTGGGAGTAATGACAATGAAGGAATACTCCACATTCCTCAAGGCTTCAAGATTGAAACCTCACCATCAGATGGTTTAGGGTCATATCAGGACACTCATAGGTGGAGGTCTCACCCCTCATCAGAGAAGCAGTAGGTGTATTAAAATACACCCTAGCCGTCGGGGCGATACATAGAAAAATATCACATATACAAAGAAATATAGGTTAATAGAATATAGTCCATGGAGAACAACTTTTGATCAAATAGTATTATATATATATATATATATATATACATGAAGGAATTAACGGTTGCTACTCGCGTATCTGGTAAACAACTGAAAGCTGATATGCGTTGTAATTCCCAAGCTAATGTATGTCGTCTGTTGGCTGAGTGGTTAGATACTAAGCCTAATGTAAAGTTTAGCGGATTTTGATCCCAGCTTAAAGTGTCCTGCGTATCTTGCCACACTGAAGAGTGGTGATACAACGAAACAGTCTCTCTATGGATGACCCATATATATATATATATATATATATATATATGAAAAGTATTCTTTATTATATTGGAGTTACTCTTTCAATCCCACACACACACATACAAGCATATATAAATATAAATATATAAAAAGTGACTCAAAATTTCATCTTACATTTCAATAACCCTGTGTGTGTATATATATATATATGTATGTATGTATGTGTGTGCACACATATACAAGTTGGTCAACACTTGATCAATTAGTAATGTGTGTGTGTTTATGTATGTGTGTATATATATATATATATATATATATATATATATATATATATGGTATTTGAAAAGTAATTCCTTATATATATAAGTTACTTTTTCAATCACCCTATATATATATATATATATATATATATATATATATATATATATATATATATATATATATACACTCCTTCATTCCATGATAAGTATTTACAATATACTTTCTATTTTGATATTTTGTCATGTCATTTCAGTAAAAAGTTGAAAAAGAATCATGATGAAAGAGAAAAAGACAGCAAAAATATTGAGAGAGGAATATATTCAGACCCACTACCTTTAATGGAAAAAGGTAATAAAAATATTGATGCACGTCAAAAAATAATACAGTATAAAAGGCGATATTTTTTCGCCTTCCCACCAAGTTAGATTCAACATGAAGTCATTTATAGTGATGGGCATTGCATGCGTGGCCATTACAAGAAATGTTTGGTCTTGTCAGCATTTCCCAACTTAAGTGGCTCAGACGCTAAGCAAAGATGTGATTAATATTTTAAGATCAAGCAATTACTTTCATTTTTTCTCTCTCAGGGTTGTTATAAAATTATTGTTTTTAAATTTTAATTACATTATTTCTGACATTACTTATCTTACTATATACTCACCTCCAAACATAAAAAGCTTTTAGAATTAGTTATCAACTGTTTTCAGAACCCGTAGCTTGAGATACGAGAGTTATCTCCCTTAGACATTTAAATTACTGTAATTCAAATGAAAACGGCAATATCAAGTTAAACATATATTTAAAGAAGTTTATCGACAAAACTTCTCTATAGCATAATCAATAAACGCATATATATATATATATATATATATATATAGAGAGAGAGAGAGAGAGAGATCTGTATATGTATACGTATGAATGTTTTTAATACCATGCACTCGCTTTTTAAAGTAATATTTGAATTCTGTACATACCACAAGATTGTCGTATATACGAGAATCATTAAATAAGTTTCCAGACTTTTTTCGTATGGGCACTTTTATTGATAGTACACACATGAAACTCTAGTCCCCTTCAGAGTAATCTCCTCCAGCTGCAATGCACTTATTCTACCATTCCAACAACTTCTGGAAGGCCCCATCGAAGTCCTCTTGTGTGAGCGTGTCAATGACTTCCGTCAAAGCCTCTTTCATCTCCTCAATTGTCTCATAACGACAGCCTCTGAGCTTACGGAATAACCAAAAGTCACAGGGAGCAAGGTCTGGACTATAGGGAGGGTGAAGAACTGTGTTGATGCCCATCTTGGTCAAATAGTCTGTGTCAAGGATGGTGTTATGGACTGGTGCATTGTCCTGGTGGAAATGCCCCTGACCCGATTTGAAGAGTGCTGGCCTTTTCTGACGGAATCTTTTCTTGAACTCCCTTAAAACCTCAATATTGTAACCCTAACCCTAACCTTTTGGCCAATCGACTCTGGTGTATTGACTTCCTTACTCCTCCCACACCTCTCATCATCCCTCACAGTCTCCTTGCCTCCCTTGAATCTCTAATGCCACTCAAAAACTGATGCTCGATTCATGCAAGACAGTCGAAAAGCAGTCTGAAGCATTCCATACGTTTCTGTGGCATTTCTTCCAAGGTTAAAACAGAATTTTATTACATGTCGTCTTTCTAAAGTGTCCTCACGTCCAGATTGCATTTTTAAAATTCACAAGCTGTGATAGCTGCGTATTCCTATTCCTACTGTAGCTGTTCATTTAAACCTGAAAACATAAAAATTGGTCAGACATCTCATAAGATGTATAGCTACTGAATTTTCAAGAATCTACGACAATATTAAATGCCAGTACAAAAAAGACTGGAAACTTATTGAATGCACCACGTATATATATATATGCATGTATATATGCATTTGTGTGTATACATATATATATATATATGTATTTGTGTGTGTATGTATATATGTATATATAAGCAAACGTATATATATGCATCTGTATATATATACATATGCATATATATGAATATGTATATACATATATATATATATGTGTATATATATATACATATGTACATATATATATATGTGTATATATATATACATATGTACATATATATGTGTGTATATATATATGTATTTATATACATATGTACATATATATGTGTGTATATATATATGTATTTATATACATATGTACATATATATATGTGTGTATATATATATGTATATATATATATATGTGTGTATATATATATGTATATATATATATGTGTGTGTGTATATATATATATGCATATGTATATATATATACATGTATATGCGTGTGTATGTATATATATATATATGTGTGTATGTATATATATATGCATATGTATATATATATATGTGTGTGTGTGTGTATATATATATGCATATGTATATATATATGTGTGTATATATATATGTATATGTACATATATATATGTGTGTATATATATATGCATATGTATATATATATATGTGTGTATATATATATGTATATGTACATATATATATGTGTGTATATATATATGCATATGTATATATATGTGTGTGTGTATATATATATGCATATGTGTGTGTACATATATATATATATATATGTGTGTATATATATGCACATGTGTATATATATATATGTGTGTGTG
>CAUZXS010005866.1:2500-32500 GCA_963585895.1 Sepioteuthis lessoniana
TCTCTTTGAGAGCATGGAAATTGATAAATAACATTAATGATTTTAGTAGTGATATTGGTGATTAGATTATTAATTTCTTTTTAATAATAGATTTTTATTTATCTTTTTTAATAATAGATAATGAATCTAATATGTTTATTGCAACCAACTAGGGATATATGTCTGCATGATAATTTCTACAGCCATTTTATCTTCTTTATAGTTTTGGTTTCTTTTTTAATGGTATATGAACCTTTGCAGGATATTTAATGCCAAAACCATAAGAGATAAGGTGGTTAATACCTTTCTCAAGGACATTTGCAGTCCATCAAATTAGTCACTATGCCACAAGGACTCACCCATACAGTTCTGGCGCACACACACACACACACACACACAAATGAGAATGTCTATAAATATTTATGTTCTGAAAGATGGGCAAAACAATCACATACAAACAATATATATATATATATATATAGTAATTGTTTTGGTAGGGGTGGAAATGTTGAAGTGGGATTCAAGCAAGCAGCAAGGTCTTTCATCTTTTGTTGTTTCATAAGTTTGAAATGTCAGTCTCTTCAGCTATTGCAAAAAGGGGAGAGGGAGTGGGCAAAAAAAAAGGGGAGAATTAAGGAGAATAAACATATGAGAGAGAGAGAGAGAGAGAGAGAGAGAGAGGTGTTATTCATTAAACTCAATTTCATGACAATAACACCATCTTGGAAAAATGTCTTATAGAAATGCTGAAGGTTGAACAGTCAAGTTGAGGATTTGTTGAAATGTTTTAACCATTTTGTCACAAAATGAAATCTAGATGGACAGATACACTAATTCATCTTTCAAGCTTGAGAGAGAGAGAGAGAGAGAGAGAGAGAGAGAGAGAGATCAAATAGACAGAGAAAGAGATACTAAGTCATTTTAACCATTTATTGAATTGTGATTCTTAGGGACAGTGGGCCACTAATAGTTAAGTCTCCTCTTCATTTGAAATAGGAGCAAATTCACTGATGTCTAGTTTCTGGGGATCCACTTCCTAGGCAGCACTTCCCAATAATACTAAAAGTGGTCAGATATATACCAATGGAACTATACAATCATTACAACAATTGTATGTGTGAATTCCTACTTTTACATCTTGACCCTGTGTTACATCTGATCAGTATCATCATGATGGTTAAATATCCACCCTCAAAAAGCTGCTGAGTCAGAGAAAACAAAGTAAATAACATACAGGTAACAAACCAAATGAAAACAGGCCCAAGTCTGTAAATAACTGATTTCTTTTTAATATAAGAAAGTAAAGATACTGGATAGCTTTTGCGAATTTTTCGAGTACTTAAACGGAACACAAGACAGTATGAGCTTAAAAAGATCATTAGTTTTATTTGTTGCTTGTATCACCAAATATAAAGGACGTCTTGATATACAAAACTTGTAGATATAGAACAATAGTAGGTCCATGTTCCAAGGTTGGTATAAAAGGACTTTTATATAATTTGTGATAATGAAGAACTATTCCAAGTATTAATTTTAACCGGCTCATTGGCCTAGTGGGTAGAGTGTTCGTCAATGGTCCGGGAGACCGGGGTTTCAATATCAGGTCGCATCATACCAAAGACTAAAAAAGGTACTTGATACCTCCTTACTTAACACTCAGCAAAATAAGGTACTTATCGAGGGTAAAGTGGAGCAATCCAGGGAAAGGATTAGCGCCCTCCCCTACATCTCGGTGTAGTAGCTATTGAAAAGGGAGCCTTCTGGTCGCCCTCGACTACGGTCGCCAACTTTACTTACTTATTCAATTGTGATAGCATCTTAACAGTAGTTACTTTTTATTACAACTCAGGTTAGTCAACCCACAACGATAAGGCAACAGCACCCAATGGAAATATTGAAGAAATTCTAGTGAGGATCAAATTCATATCTTCTTTGATTTGGGGTATTTCCAAACAACACACTTTTCTTTGCAACCTGAGAAAGTTTCGATAAGGCAGAAACCAAAATTAGAGTGAATGAAAACAATCAAAATTAATGCTTTAAACAATTCTTTGCTATCAAAAATTGAACACACCAATTGCTCCAACCACCAGAGCTTTGAAGAGCCAGTTATTGCCAGAAGCCTAAATCAATCGATTTAAAATTAATCTATTGTGCCAGTCTATCAAGTTATTCAAGTTATTGATACAGTAAGAATCTTCATTAAGAAGAAAGAGAAGATAAGAAAAAAAAAGTGACAGAAAAAGAGCAAAAAAAAGCCCCCCCCAACAATCAAACAATAAAAACTCTCAAAGTTTCGTTTTAAATGTCGCATCTCCGTTATTAGTATGACGAGATTATTGAGAGAGAGAGAGATAGGGACAGACAGACAAACAGAGACAGAGAAGGAGAAGGAGAATGAAACCAGCGAAAAAAGAAGATAAAAAAAGGAAAAGTGAAAAGCAAAGAGTGGAAAGAAAAAGAACAAGGAAAATAAAGAAAAGAAAAGGGAAAAACAAATAGTAAAAACAGAAAAGAAAAGAAAGAGCAGAGCAAAGCAAAGCAAAGCAAGTGAACGAAGAAAGAAAGAAAGAAAGAAAGAAAGAAAACGAACGACTGACTCGAAAGAGAAAAAGTACTTTTTAATGGAAGAGACAAATCGGGGCAAAAGAAGGTCATAGCAGCAGGGTCAGAGTCAGGTCATTCTTAGCTACCCACCTCCCTGGGACTGAACAATTATTTGTGGCAACGGAGGTAGTGGAGTGAAAAGCAAAACCATCTGGGATTGGTGTAGTAGGTAGGGTAGAAGGTAGGGTAGTAAAAAAAAAATGCCTGAACTAGTTTTGGTTAATAAACAAACATGTTTATTATTCAGATTGTAAATTCATAGGTCAGTTTAAAGCCAGTCATGTAAAGTTTCTTACCTGTTTTTCGCCCCACCCACTTTACTTGCTTCCCCTGCCACTTCGTAGTATCATAATCCACCATCTCCAACCCCCCACTTGATAACACAACACCACAGAAAATAGAACGTGTGTTGAGAGAATTATTTTTGATTTAACCTTCTTTCCGTTGATCAACGTCTAATTTCGCGGAAACTTACTGAGAACTCGAATTTTGTAAAAGAAGTTCGGAGGTCGATATTGTTCGTAGTGTCCCACATATCTGCATAAAACGGAAATTTTCTCTCTCTAAGTTTGACTAGTGTAGACACAAAGTCAACGGTACTTGGTTAATGTCAGTCATCAAGCGCTATTCACTGCACCTACTCTATCCTAAGTTAGATATATATGTTCTATCATCGATAATGAACACTCTTTATAAAATACAGCAAAGCAAACACACACAATATATATATCTGTATGGTGCTTAAATGATGAAGAAATATTTCGTTATATGTCGGTAATCTACCATAACTTTCCATATTGTTTGTGATCGGAAGAAGGAAAATGAAGACATAATTTTCAAATGCAACTGTTCAATATGACAAGAAATTTAAACACGAGAGAGAGAGAGAGAGAGAGAGAGAGAGAGAGAGAGAGAGAGAGAGAGAGAGGATATCAAACCGTTTCGGCTGTTGTCTCCTCCAGTCCTTTTTCTGTCTATTTTTCTTGAGACCAAGTGTTGTTACTATTTTATAATTATCCTTTCGCTCCAGTTGAAACATTGCCCAGTCGGCTGGGGCCGTAGAATATCACTGACTGCATCTCTGCAGAGAGATAACCCCCACCACTCAACGAGTGTCCTGCTTATGACACTAAACAATCTGATGGTGAAGTTCCAGTATTGCTGGAGCTTTGGAGAATGCAGAGTACCCCTTCAATGCCATCGCTCCGAGCTTCACTATGGCTCGGAGTGGTAGCACATGATAGGGTCCTATCTATGGGTTAAATAGAACTGTAGTTTCGAGAATTTATAGTTTTTGCATTTAAACGGCATATATTATGCTAAACTGAATTGCTCGAAATAGAACTGTTTTTGACATTGTAACTGTACTTACGCTAAACTGAATTGTTTGAAAAAGAACTGATTATTTGTGAAAAATGGATTTGGCGTTAAATAACCGACAAAGGTTGATATGTCATAAAACCCAACCAACCAACCAGTTGAAACAGTGTGACGATCGGTAGATTAACTTAGACATTCATCTCATCAACTTAATAACTGATATTTACTCAACTTAAGGCCATGAGCAAAGGATGAGGGCAAGAAAATCATAAATATAGGTTTTTAACGAGGCTCAAACATCAACAAGCATAAGATATCAAATGATATATAGAATATATAAAAAAAGAAAATATTAAATAATATATGGAATATATATATATATAAAAAAAAAAGAAGACATGAAATAAAGCAAAATACGAGTAGGTCGAATGTCAATTCTTAAAATGAGCAAGACACGTTAATTTGTTTTGAAAATCAGCATTCAGTATTCAGGCTTTCACTTATGTTCGAACCATTGGAGTGAAATAGAAAACTAATTTAACCACGAAGATATTTACTCAACGTAGTTTAGTCTGGCACAGGGCACATATTTGTAAGAACTTAACTTTGTACATTAGTAAAATTATACTTACAACTAGTTCGTTAAGTATGGCGCCACGATAGGCACCCTGAACTAACACAAGATTACAAGTGAAAGGCGCACAGTAAGGATCTAACTCACTACAATTAACGGCCTGAAATAAAAGTTCACAAAACATTGCTCGGCGATGAGATGGCTATAATCCTATTGTTTAATAAGCTTTATTTAGTCTGGTATCGGCTCATTGTCCTAGTGGGTAGAGTGTTCGCCAATGGGTTCAATCCCAGGTCGCGTCATACGAAAGACTTTAAAAATGGTACTTGATACCTCCTTGCTTAACACTCAGCATTATACATATCAAGTAGAGCAATCCAGGGAAAAAAGTAGCGCCCTCCCCTACACCTTGGTGTATAAGCTATTTAAAATGGAGCTCTGGTCGCCCTCGACTACGGTCGCCAACTTTACTTTTTATTTAGTCTGGTACAAGACCACAATAATGGGATTTCTACGAGGATCGAACTTGCTATTAAATCCGTCAATCACATGTCAACCGCAAGATTCCCATAATTATTCATAGAGATTAATGGCAATTTATCTCAGTTTTTAATTTTAGTTAATAGACTTGTTTTCAAATACATACCTGTTGTTCGTATGTGTTGCACACGAAAGAGAGAAAAAAAAAAGAAAAAAAAAAAAAAGGTGAATGATATTTATATATATATACATCTAAGATGAAAGTAAGGCCTACCTTTAGCACGCATTACCCTTTTCCCACATCTTACAGTAACTACGGGGAATATTAATAGAATTTTTGTAGTTTTGAAATAAAATAAATAGCACAAATCCATTTTTCTCTCTACAATCTGACTTAAATTTAGCGATGTTTGTTCGAACGGAAAAGGTTACATGATTTTCTGAAAATGGTTTGATTTCTTTGTTTTATGGCATATCAACCTTTGTGGGTTATTCAATGCCAAAACCATCCTTGGAGAAGAACTATTTAACCCATAGCTAGAAGAGTAAGATGGAGTTCATATTTTCCCCGAATGTGAACGTAATAGCGTGACTTGAGTTCGAGCTCGCTTACAACGATGTCGCAATCCAGCAAGTTAGCCACTACGCCAATATGACCCCCACCTTTTCTGAAAATCATAATTGATGATAAAAATAATGTTAAATTTGTGTAATTCAACAACGAAGAACAAACCCAAAAGGAATTTAAAAAAAAAGTATTCTTTATCAAGTTATAAACGTGTAAAATGTATTTTTCTTTAGTTGATCTGGTTCCTTTGTTTAATGGCATATCAACCTTTGTAGGTTATTTAACGCCAAAGCCATTCACCAAGAAGAACAGTATAGGTACTATTTAACCTATAGCTGGGAGGATAAGGGGGTTCATACCTTTCCCAAGGATATTTGGCCGAAAGTGAACGTAATAGCGCGACTGGAGTATGAACTCTCGTACTACGATTCCGCAGTCCATCGAGGACACCCGCCGGTTGATTTCTTTGTTTAATGCCATATCAACCTTCGTGGGTTATTTAATTGCAAAGTTATCCTTGCAGAACAGTAGTGGAGTAACGGGATTTATACCTTTTCCCAAAAGTATTAGTCTGAAAATAATAGTGCGAGTGGAGTTTGAACTCATTTACTTCGAAGTAGCGGCATTTTACCCATTACGCCATGGAGGCAACCAATCCCAATTAGCTGCATTGATTTGTTTAATTTATTAGGTTTATCTTGTTATTGTTACATTGATGATCAGTTGCGCATTACGGCATATAAACTCTTGTTGGTTTTTTATGCCCAATCCAGTTTATACACATAAGCCAAAGCTCATTTGTTTGCACACGGTTAAATGGTTTCAAATCTAGTAAATGGCTAAACAGTTCTGTTAGACCCATAGATGAGACCCTAACAGGTGCTACTACTCCGGGTCAAAGTGGACCTGGGAGTAATTGCAAGAAAAAGGTAGTCCACATTCCCACAAGCTCAGAAGGTTTACTGTGATATCCAGGACACTTGTTAAGTGGGATCTTACCCCTCTGCAGTGATGCAGTCCACGTATTCAACTGCCTCAGCAGACTGGGCTTTGATATATTGAATAAGTATAGTATATATTATTCAGATATATATGTCACTCATAAGTAGAGCATTAAAATAAAATGTCATGACAATCATTAATCTTTTCTCCAAGTTTTTTTTTTCTAATCTTGCCCAGTCAGCTGGGGCTGTAGAATACACTGACTGCAGTTAAGCAGGTAAGACCCCCCACTAACGAGTGTCCTGGATATGATACTAAACAATCTGATGGTGAGGTTCCAGCAGTGCTGGAGCTTTGGGGAATGCGGAGTACCCCTTCATTGCCATCGCTTCCAGGTCCACTCTGGCCCGGAGTGGTAGCACCTATCTATGAGCTAAATAGAACTAACGGCATACTTATGCTAAAATGAATTGAGTAAACTGAATAGCTTGAAATAGAAACGTTTTTGACAATTAAACCGTACTTACACTTAAACTGCGTGCTTATGCTTAACTGAATTATTTCAAATAGAACTGTTTTTCGACATTAAAACTGTAGTTACACTTAATTGAATTATTACATATAACTACTTGAATAGTTTGAAATGGAAATGTTTTTGACAATTAAACTGTGCACTTATGCTAAACTGAACTGTTTTCAATAGAACAGATTATTTACATAAAAATGGATTTGGCGTTAAATAACCTACAAAGGTTGATATGCCATAAAACCAAACAAACCAAACCAAACTTTTCCTAATCAAATAAAATTTCCATGAGTTCAACTAGTTATTGTTAATACAAACATAAACTTAATGTTTATAAAATAAGTGTTTATATGGATCTGGTTTATTTTAGCATAAGATTATCTGGCACAACTGGTTGGGGCTGCAGAATACGCCGACTGCATCTCTGCAGAGGGGTAAGATTCCCACAACGAGTGTCCTGCTTATGACACTAGACAATCTGATGGCGAGGCTCCAGTAATGCTAGAGTATTGGGGAATGCGGAGTACTCCTTTATTGCCATCGCTCCCAGGTCCACTCTGGCCCGGAGTGGTAGCACCTGATAGGGTCCTATAGAACTAAACTGTGTACTTATGCTAAACTGAATTGTTTGAAATAGAACTGTTTCTCTCTTTCTCAATCTCTTGGTTTTCAAACTCATATCTAGAAGCGGGGGGGGGGGAAATAATCCCGGTGGCGTAATAGCTAAAATGTTGGACTGCGGCCTCAAAGTAAGCGAGTTCAAACTCCAGTTACATTATTACGTTCACTTTTGGACTAATACCCATGGGAAGAGTATGAATTCCCTTATCCCTCCACTGCTTTTCATCTACAAAGACGGCTTTGGTATTAAATAACCCATGAAGGTTGATTTGTCAGTAAACAAGGAAGCCAAACCAAGTCTAGAACATTAATAAAAAATTCCATTTGTTTGTATTTCAAAATGAATTATACTTAAGGACCAGACACTTAAAAAACGAACTGGTTAGTTTGGTATTTAAAAAAAAAAAAGAAGAGACCCCCCCCCAAAAAAAAACATCCACGTTTTTCCCGCCCCATACATGTCAGTTGGGCGCCCTAGGTAAACAAGTACGTATTTAGCGAGGTAGTAGGTAAGCAGTTGTTACCTGTTGTTGAATGACTCACCAACACTTATTTGTCCCAGGGCGAATGGTTATTTGTACTGTTTGTATTCAGAAATTATGTGGTGGGAGGTTCTTCTTAGCTCCGGGTCAGGTAGGAGAGAAAAGGGGGTCAACAAATATGACAACACCTGGCAGGTAACCCACATAGTGAAACAAAGCAGTAGGCTAGGAAAGAGAGGGATGAGGATATTTGATCAAGAGGGAAATGAGTCAGTGAAAGAATGAGAGAGGTGAATAAAGGTAAGAGAAAGCGTTACAAGAGAGAGAGAGAGAGAGAGAGAGAGAGAGCAAAAAAGATAAAAATGTTTTGCAAACATCTAAACAAATCTCGTAGATTAATGGGTTCGATTCTCGCAATGTGATATAAAACAGTGAAGAAAGAAAGAAAGAAAAATAAATTAAAAGTGGAGAAGAAAGGAAAAAAAGAAGGAATGAGAAAGAGGAAAGGGCTGAAAAAGAAGGAGACAGATAGAAGAGAGAGGAAAAGGGAAAAAGAGAAAAGAAGAGAAGTGAAAGAAACGTTAAAAAGAAGAAGAGGAGAAAAGAAGCAAAAGACGAGGGAAAGAAAAAGAATATCGACTAAGATGGGGAAAGAAAAAAAAAAAAAAAAAAAAAAAAAAAGAAAGAATCCTTTTAACAATTTCCAGACCTAACGAGTAGAGATCTCAACCAAGACAAAACTGAAAATTGGAGGGGAAAAAAAAAAAAAAAAAGATTCAACTGGTAACCTTTCGTTCAGCAAAATTTCAAATTCTTTAGACTGTGGAAAAAGAAAAAGAAAAAAATGGTCTGATTAAATCTTAAGTCTATGCTGATTTTTATGTACGAGTATTCATTCTTAAAACCCTTTAGTCTTTATTTTTTTAAGACACTATTTTTCATTATAATGTTATT
The DNA here is from genome assembly GCA_963585895.1 of Sepioteuthis lessoniana. Taxonomy (NCBI): domain Eukaryota; kingdom Metazoa; phylum Mollusca; class Cephalopoda; order Myopsida; family Loliginidae; genus Sepioteuthis; species Sepioteuthis lessoniana. The sequence continues at coordinate 11,554 of CAUZXS010005866.1, forward strand.
TCAACAGATATTGTTAACTTTTTTAATACATTGCAAAAATTACTGATGTTTAAACCGAAATGCAAAAAAAACAAAAAACAAAAAAAAAAAACTAAAAAGCAAAACAAAAAATAACCTAAGAAATTCTATCTTACTGCATTCCATCCAGTTTTTAGTTTATTCTTTTATCATAAAATCTAAGTCCATAACCGTTTAAGAGCAAGTGAAGCGAATATTCCTATGTAAATAAAATTTATATATATATAACATGAGAGAGAGAGAGAGAGAGCAGAGGACGTCAACAACGAAAAAATAAAATGCTGAAAAGAAAAAAAATTGTCCTAACGCACAAATGGATTTTCCACATTTGATGTATATTTTTAAAGGGTGGGGTTTTGTAAAAATATATATTTTAGAAAACGTAATTTTATCTACTTTATAAAAAAAAAAAAAAAAAAAAAAAAAAAAGAGTAAGAAAAATTTGTCAGCAGACAATTGAAGTTGAGGTAAGCACTTAAAAATCAACCGAGTTGCAAGCGAGAAAGGAAAAGTACAAAAATTGTCAGCCTTTTTAACTGCACGTCAAGATTATTAGAATGGAAGACGGTGAATAATAGGCTATTAAAAAAAGAAAAAAAGAACGAAAAACAAGAAGAAAAAAAGAGGAGATTGAGAGAGAGAAAGAGGGAAAGAGAACCATAAAGAGAAAATAAAGGAAAGAAAAAGAAACAAGAGAAAATGAAAAAAAAGAGTAAAATAACAAAGAAAATGAAAAGGAGAAAAAGAAATGAAAAAAGAGAAAACAACAAGAAAAATTGAAAGAAATAAGCGACCGAAGCTGAAAAAAGAAAGAGAGAGAAGGTGAAGGGAAAAAGAGAGAGAAAAGAGAACTGACTGAGACAAAGACAAAGAGAAAAAGAAAAAAGAAGCTTAAACTCGAAGCTAACTTAGTCACCGTGACACAGTCAGTGCGAGAAGAGACAGGGGTAGGGACCCGGGGGTAGAGAGATGGTAGTAATCAGTCAGAAGTTAGTAGGTGAGTAAATGATAGAAGAAATAGGTCAGTCAGGAAGGTGAAACAAAGGGGTGGAGGTTGGAGAAGAGTAGAATTGTGTCAATAAGTCAGCACTTGCCTTGCTTGGCTTCAAAGGTGCCATCACGAAAAATAGGTTAACCCTAGTACCGGTTCAAATCCTCACTTGGTGTTTTCACAGTTAAAACCCAGCGTTAAATCTATCGAAGCTTAATATATAAGATGCTACACGAAAGTTTGGGGAATTTGAACAGATTTTTATGTCTGTCAAATTACCCGTTGCTTTCAGAGTTTCGCCGAACATTTAATTTTACACATCCCATGAAATCACTCCGAGAAGAAAAGTATCTAATTTTCAATCAATTAAAAACAGAAAAACCTTTGAGGAAGCCATTTCCCGACTTAAGTTTCGGGGTAGCACATAATGTAGAGGCGGAGGAAATCTTTTCATGTTTATTGGCCACATTAAAATATATTGTCAACTAATTAGGCTGCACTCAAAGGTGGGGAAAAAAAAAAAAAAGAAATTATTATGCTTACCACAAAATTTAAATTTTAGTTAATAACTTAGTTTAAATTTAATTAGATATGTATTACTTAAAAAAAGAAAAAATAATTAAGCGTTTTATGTTTTTTGAGATCGCTTTTAGAGAGAACATTGGAATATCAGATTTTAAAGTAAAAAAGTAACTGTTTTATTTTTTATACAAGACCATGGAAACTCGCAGATTCTTGTGCATATAAGACAATTTTGCAAACTACTTAGCCAGGGATCGAGAACAAAAAGGGCTATTATTATATTCAAGATATAATTGCATTTCACATAGCACTAATACCCTTGGGAAAGGTATGAATCCAATTATTCTCCCTCCAGCTATGGGTAAATAGGACAGACTGATTTCTTCAGCCTTGCAACTAGTCTAGGAGAAGGAAAACTCTGAATTCAAACCTGTTAAACTCCGCTTAAAAATTGACCTTGTGTCATATCCTGCCCGAGCGGGGGGGTTGGTAAATAGGATTATTATATTCAAGATAAAAGGGCACATCAGTTCTAAAGTGAAGTAGGGTTGGTTACTGCTAGACAGATATACAGTTCATTGGCTACTAGGAAGGCCGTTTATTCAATTGAACATACATGTGATAGAGAATGTCCAAGAGTGCATGAACTAATACAAAATATCCAATGTGAATAATAATAAAATAAAATAATGATTTAGGAGAATAATGGTTACAAAAGAATGGCTCCATCGCGGGCTGCAAGTGGACGGCGGCGAACGTAGCGTAACGGTTATTGTCGTAGAAAGTGAACTCGGATATCCGAGTTTAAAACCTGAACGAGGCTGGTTGTATTTCACGTATCACTGACACCTTTAGGAAAGATACGGATCCAACTATTCTACCTTCAGCTACGGGTAAATAGGGCAGACCAAGTTCTTTCATCTTGGTATGGCAATCGATCTTGGAGAAGGAAAACTTCGAATAAAAATACGGCTATGGACCTAGAGATGGATGGACTCTACCCAGGCTATTCGTGCCCAAGACATTACAGGAGTATTACCCTCACAACCAAACGAGATTTTGGGAGAAGTGAATAAGTTAGCTGGCTAGAGGAACTGACAAACATTTCAAAAACACATTTTAGTGCTAGGTTAACGATTCTCATTTTACAGCATTCAAAAATATTCGTGAGCGAAAAAAAAAAACCTGGCCAAGAATCGACAAATATACTGACGATGAAAAAAGTTCAAATCTAATGATTAAGTGATATAAACCAGAAACATCCCGTTTTAGATAAACTGAATTAGACACTCAAGTCAAACGGCACCGTGAAGTCAGATCTATAATTATCTTCCTACCACCATTTTTCCATTCTGTAACAGCTAAGGGGACTAGAAGGGCAGACTAGGCTCTTTAGTTTTTATACAGCAACAGGTCTTGGAGAAAGAATACTCCTTAATCAATTGTTGTCCGCGAGGTTTAGAATAGGCGAACTGTATACCCTTCGAATGGTAACATCCTCTACTCCAACAAAAAGGAGTGTCTTGGTAATGATACTAAGCTGTATCTGGTGGTGAACCTTCAGTTCTAGAGGTCAGGAGAGTGTGCTGTACCTTTTCATTGCCATTACTCTTACGTTCACTCTAACCCGTATTATTAATACCTGTTAGGGTTCCATCTATGGGTAAAACAAATCTGTTTACAAATTATTCATATCAGATAGGAATACTTGATATCATAACTGTGTGCAAAAAAAAAAACCCAACCCCGAAACGAAACAAAACAAAACAAAAAAAAACAAACAAACTTAAAAACTGCAGCAGTTCAGTAGAAAAAAATTATAGTTATTGAAACTTACCCTTATCTGGATGGTGAATCTAAGTAATAATTTACTAAGGTTTTTGCTCAGACGCGGCACAAGACCAGATGAATGGGGCACTCAACGAGACTCGAACTCACTCGTGAAGGTTTGTAATTTTAGCTTACTAACCATTACACCATCCGAGGCACCTTGGATGGTGAACCTAAGTATTAAATTCCTCTCTGGGTACTTTTCTTTAGTCGGAGATTTATTTACTAAATCCCGGCATAACAAAATAGATGACATATAAAACGAACAGCGCGTAGACACGGAATTTTGCTAAAAATGTTTTATTTCGCGTCGGGTATTTCGTAAATTTGCAAAAGCTTTGTGGTTAGTGTACAAAGACAACATTTGAGAGGGGTCGCGGCGAGCTATCAAGGTCTAAAATAGCATTTTAGTGAGTAAGGAGGTTGACTCGGCCCATCTTACACGTATGTGCGTTTAAAAACCATATTTACACACACACACACACACACTCATGTGTGTGTGCGTGTAAAAACGAGCTTGTTGGTAATTATAACGAAAATGTATATTTTCCATAAAAATATATTTGGTATGGCAACCGGTCTAGGAAAAAAAAAAGATCCTAGTTATCGTCGAAGGAAGTGGTCTCGGCTAGCCAAGTTTAAATCCTGATAAATATGACTCATCGTACTGTTTGTCATTTCATTATTCGTTTCCCCAAAGATGACTCCAGCTGGGGCTGAAAGTCCTTGCAAAATATTCGGCGCCATCTAGAATTTATTTCATTCAGAATTTAAATGACACATAAAGTCTTGAACGGATCAACGATAAAATCGGCAGAAAAGAAGAGTACGTCCTACTTGATAGATATATTTAAAAGAGAAAATACTGCTTAGATTATATATATATATATATATATATACATATATATATATATATATGGTTTTTTTGTTTTAATGGGACATCAACCCTCTAGGGTTATTTTAATAACAAAGAGATCCTTTTAGAAGAATATAAGTGGAAATATTTAACCCACAGTTGGGGGAGGGGAATAAGGGAGTTCATATATATCCCAAGAATATAATTAGTCCGAAAGTGAATGTTCCTCAACTAGAGATTGAACTCGTTTACTACAATGTCGCAGTCCAGTACGTTAACCACTACACAACTTATATATATATATATATATATATACGCGTATATATTACTACAAATGTACATGATACACACACACACACACACACACACACACACACATATATATATATATATATATATATATATATATATATATATATATTACAAATGTATATGATATATAGAATACTAACGGGCTCGCAAACTTCTTGCCCAACCAATAAGGGAATGACTTGAATTTTTATTGAATGATCGGGAAGAGTTAAAGAAATGATTCTCCAAGTTTGTTGATTAGGCCGATAACTTTTCATTAGACCTCGTATGCGTGTCTATACAGGTACGATCTATGTATGCATACAGGGTGAATAAAAAGTAACACAACAATCGAAAACATAATACTATGGAGTGTCCTGTTATTTTTGTCCACCTTCTAATAATACACATTTCTACACACGTGTGGTTAGATGTTCTTGTGTGTTGCATCTACATATAGCATCTGCTGGTTAGATAATAATCTGACGCAATGCCTTAGTAGCGTAGTGCTGAGTTAAGATCAAATCCACTAGGAAGGGTTTTCTAAACCCTACTTCTACAACCTACAACATGTAAACTGTTCACCAGTAATAACACCACCCACTCCAGTCACTATTACAAACACTACCATAACTGCTGTCACAATCTCCCACCTGCTCATGTCATCCCTCCCATGTATATTACTACTACTACTACTACTACTACTACTACTACTACTACTGCAGCCCCTTTGGTAGTCATTAGGAAGAACATAATATACAGAGAGAAGAGAAAAGGCAAGAAGAGATGATATTAGCATTTTGGTCAATGATTACTTATATCTCGGTATATCAGGACAGGCTTTCTATTTATAAAATGTGTTATTCATTGATTTTTATATTGTTCAAGTACTTTACGAGGTTGATGTCAGCATAACCTCCTCCTCTTCTACCGTCTCCTCCCCTTACTTCCTTTGCTTGAGTTCCTCCCACAGAAACAGTTTTTATTAATCAACCCCCTCCCTCATTGCAACAGTATGTGACTCCAGCCCTTCCCTCGTTCTTGCCTCTTTCCGATCGTTTTAAAGTTTCTTACCATTTCTTTTCTCTTCTGACAGCTATCTCTCTCCTCCCCTTCATATTAACTTTTCCTTTATAGTACGGCAAAAGGCATCTAATATTGAGCACTCTGTAAGGAATGAACTTACAGCAGTAGTTATGACTTGCAAGGCTAGCCCGCTAATACCTCTACGAATTGACATTTGGCTTGCCATGGCACAAGGATATCCAGCTAATATGGCATATTGGCCACACAGTGAGGATCATACTCTCTACTGTAATAATAGTCAGCGAAGCTAGCCAGGTAATTTCTTCACGACAAGACGTTCATCTTAGCATGGCACAAGGATAACGAATATGGGCTACTCATTGAAGTTTAAACTCAGTGCAGTAGTAATGGTCTGGTCAACGAGTCTAAATTATCTTATCCCTTCGCAACGAGACATTTAATTTAGCATGGCACAGAATTAACTGTAATAGTAAAAAGTCTGCTCCATTAGGAGATACCCAACTTAGGATGGTACAAGTGCACAGTAACGTTCTATAAGATAGGAGGCGCTGGTGGTCTAATGAATATTATTGTAGGAAATGGATACGGCAACCAGAGTTCAAAACCCTGGACAAGGCTATTTGCATTTCCCATAGCGCTACTACCCTTGGGAAAGGTACGAATCTAATTATTCTCCCTCTAGCTATGGGTAAGTAGTAGGGCAGACTGACTTCTTTAACGTTGGTATGGCCACCGGTACAGGAGAAGGAAAACTGAATTCAAACTCGTTAAACTCCGCCTAAAATTGACCTTGTGTTACATCAAGCAAGTGCAAAGGAGTTGATATATATATATATATATATAAGATTACAAACTTGCTTGATCACTATTCCATGACGTGGCACCTCATTTTTCTGTTTTATTCTCTTCCAGCAATAGTGTATGCCACTAATTTTGGCCTTGTGCCAGACTATCATTAAGCTTGTAGTAAATATCAACTCCGTTGCTTCTAAAGTCGTCTAGCGGCCTAAATTTGATTATGTCGAAATAGTTCCAAATATTAATCATTTCCTTTTGTCTATAATAAACGTCTAGGACAATTAGAAACCGCCTGTCGCCCCAAATAAAAACAAGAGGGAAAACCAATTTTAAATCCTGCCAAGTTCACGGTTAAGATTTTGTTACAGACGATAAAACCGGCGCCCAATTCGACCGAAAGGAAAATAAGGTATTTTATTTGGTAATCCTCGCAGATGAGTGGCCATGCGCACTTAACTTTGTAGGAAATGGAATCGACGAGTCGAGTTCAAATCCTGGACGACGCTGTTTGCGTTTTATTTCGTCTTAAAGCCCACGGGAAAGACATGAATCCATTTGTTCTTTCCCCAACTATTGGTAACTACTAGGGTAGTCTGGGTTCTTAAAAACCAGCTTTATTACGCTTAAAAACTGACCTTGCATCACGCCTTCCCCTTTTTAGAGAGCTTGGGTAAATACATTCGACGCATGACCAGTGCTGGAATAAATTTGTATGTATGTGTGTAGAGGTTGTATACAATTGCCCAGTTCAATCGGCATGCAGCTTCAGGCATTAGGGAGTACCCACTGGTTCTTTCTTCTTATTTTGTGTAATGGGAAGGCATTGTCCGAGTAATGAATCACCAGAAACTAGGCTTTAATCAAAAATAGGAAACGGCATTGAAGCCAAGACAAGAAAAACAAACCATAATGTCCTGCATCGTTTCAGTAGTCTAATTTTTATCAGGGTTTAAATCAAATGAATAATAGTATAGTGATTGCTCCGATTCGTATCTAAAAAAAAAAAAAACACGTTTATCAGTTGGCTCGTCTCTCGAGCAATCGCTATACATTTGATTTAAACCCAGATAAAAATTAGACTACAGAAAGGATGCAAGACATTAAGGTTTATTCTTATTGTCTTGGATTCTTGGAAGAAACCCAATAATATAAAAATAGGGGTGAGTTTTAGAAAATAAGGGTGAATTTTAGGGGCCTGGAACGGATCATGAATATTCCCATTAGTTTCAATGGGGGTAGATTTTCAATTGATTTCATACGAGTCTTTGAAGTTACGAGCTCGGTCTTAAAACGAATTAAACTCTTATCTCAAGATATTACCTAATTTAAAATATCACAGCTTTATTTTATATTTACCCAACCCCTCAGCTCGGGCAGGATATGACACAAGGTCAATCTTTTTAAGCGGAGTTTAACAGGTTTGAACTCATAGTTTTCCTTCTCCTAGACTCGTTTCCTCACCAAGGCTGAAGAACCTAGTCTGTCCAATTATCACAGCTTTATTTCAACTCAAGTTATTTACAGAGACTATTTATAAGAGTGACAGAAAAAAAAAATGGGACAAAAAAGAAGGAGAAGAGGGTAACAAAAGATAAGAAATAAGACTCATCTTCATAGCGAGATTTATACCCAGGATCGAAATTTTACACAAGACATTTTACTTAACATCAAGGAACTAAGAGAGAATTGAATCTCTTATCAGTGATCAGAAGTTTTACCAGAGTTCTATGAAAAAAATGTTCGAAACACACACACACACACACACACACACACACACACACACACACACACACACACACACACACACACACACACACACACACACAATGCAATGCAACCAATTAAATAGAATTAACATTTTAAAATTGAAACTGCTCAATATCATACGATAGAGTATGTAATCTCTACTAACACATACTACTAAAATTGTAAACTAGTTTCAAACGAGGAGACGATCTTCAGGCAATTATATGACTAAAAGACTACATATAATCCAAGACTGACCGCTAAATTAAAGGCTCTTTGCAAAAACTAGTTCAGCAATGAAATCAGCATATTACTTGAAAGTTAGTCAAAACAAGAAACGGCTCCTCTTGGAGCAGAACCTCTAACCGTCTGTTATCGACCATTAACAATTACGTGTGGCCGTCGTCATCAGTTCTGTAGAAGCAATTAGAGTTGAGTATTCCGAGTAGAGGACAGTCATTAGTTTCAAGGTATGTCAATCCTGTTTGGGGATTTGTGCCTGGAAGCCCACAAGTGCATGTACCTATATGACGTTGAAATTTACAGAATCAAAGAGTAAGAAATGATATTTTCGTTTCACTGAAGAGACGAGGAAAATAACATCTATAGATAAAGTGAATTTTATTCAATCCTATTAACTATATTAGCAATAACTTATATCATGTAGGCATTGTATCTACCCAACCCCTCTGCTACGAGCAGATTATGACATAAGGTCAAAATTTCAAGCGGAGTACAACTGGTTTGACTGAGAGTTTTTTTTTCTTTTAACTGGTTATTTTATTAAGGCTAAAGAACCCAGTCTACTAAAATATTTAACCATAGCAGGAAAGAAAATAAATGGATTCATGCTTTTTCCTAGAGCATTTCACTTCGTTCTAATGTTCTAGAAAAAAGCATTAGCACGAAGTGAAATGCAAACAGCCTTGTCTAAGATTTGAACGTGATCGGCGATTCCATTTCATACGTCGATAACCGTTATACTAAGCGCGCCTCCCTCGTAGACGAATTTATTAGGCTAGGAAAGAAGAATTTTTTTAAGCGGGAGAGAGCTTGTCTGATTGCTCCGAAAACTAGAATTTAACAATCCCAGACTTTAGCTGAGCTTGAACATGTATCAGTGACAAAATCGTATCTACTTTGATCATAGAGTTAGTTTCACTAACTCAAATAGTAATCGGGATGATCTGTAATATTGATACTAGTAGCAATACTAATAATTGTATTGACTACCAAAAGTAAAAGTAGTTGTAGTTGTAATAGTGTTGGTCACTGGCCAAAACGAAAAGTTAAAATAGCAGCAGCAGCGAAAGAGGATGAAGAAAAAGAAGAAATCAAGAGGGTCATGATGTACTTTGCCGCTCAGTTGAAGGAAATAAGCCTTGCAGGATATTTATTCGGAGCGTTCCACCCACTATTGACAACTGACAACACGATCTCCATACAACCCACCTCGCCAAGCAGGAGGGGGGGTCTGGCTGGATGGGCAGTTCGGCAAGCTGACTGACTGGCCATAATTATTAGACATTCACCAGGAGACATAAGCAAATACACATTGCCTTCTTTTTAGGCTTGTTTTGTTGGTAAGGATATATATATATATATATATATATATTGAGAGAGAGAGAGAGAGAGAGAGAGCGAGAGAAAACAACGGTTCAGTGTGAGTGCATGTGGATATTTTCTCTCCATGAGTATATATACATATCTATTAAAATACATAAATACACGATGACAAGACGAACTGACGATTACAAGTGACCCGGAGTTTGATTCTCACTGGATGCCTCAGACTTCTAGCTTTGTACTACAATTGAGCTAAGCTTGGTAAATAACTCTCTTTCTCTCTCTTTCGTGTATATATATATATATATATATATATATATATATATATATATATATATAACATACACCGATATATATTGCCCAAATGTTCAATATAGATATTTGCTTTGAGAGAGAGAGAGAGAGAGAGAGAGAGAGAGAGAGAGAGAGAGAGAGAGAGAGAGAGAGAGAGAGATCATACCTAACGGAGTAAACAAATCAATAAAAATAACAATGAGTATATATATATATATATATATGACAAACATCTTAGCAGAAAATCATCTTTCTTTTTTCCGTATGTGTAACGGGAAAAAAGGGATGAAAGAAGTCATGGAATCTAAGGCTTCAAATGAGCAAATTGGGGAAAAAGATCTCACAGATTACATATATGACAAGTAGAAAAGCTATTACCTGTAAGGCGAAAAGAATGGGCATATAGATAGGTCTCGAATTGAACCATTGTATACCTATTTATTTGATCTGAGAGAAGAAAGGTAAGATTGATCAAAAGGTAAGGGTGAATGAAGTTTGTTTCAGAAACGAAGGAGACAACGATGACATTGCAAAAAATGATAGAAGATTAAAAGAAAATGGAAAGATAAAAAAAAGAGAAGAAAAAAAGACGAGAGGATAAAAAAAGAAAAAAAAAACAAGATGGGAAAGAAAGAATGATGAGACAGGAAGAGAGAAAAAGACGAGGAGGGAGGGAGAGAGAGAGGGGGAGAAGAAAATGTGAGCAAAGAAAATAGAGATGGGTGATGAGGGATAAAAGGAAAGTGAGAGAGAGAGAGAGAGAGAGAGAGAGAGAGAGAGAGAGAGATGTTAAAAGAGTGTGAAAGATTAAGAGACGGAGGTAGTAGTGTGCGTATGTGTGTGTGAGAGAGAGAGAGAGAGAGAGAGAGAGAGAGAGAGAGATTAACCCATCCAAAGTGTCATAACAAGAAGATCAATATCAAGAAAGAAAAAGAGAGGAAAAAGTAAGAAAACAAACTAAATAGATATTGAGACAATGGATGACCTGAGAAGCTGTAAGAGCTAACCAACCAGTAGCAAGAAGTATGAAGAAGCCAACACCACTGACTGACTGACTGACTAAGGAAAGCTCCCATTGGTTGGATTGTAGGGCAGATGTCCGCAAACACATGGTCTGGGCCCCAGTGCACCACTAGCAAATTACTAACCCCCTACCCCCTCAAACTCACAAGTCCCTCGGTCTCATCTAGGTTTCATTTAATGTGAACATCAACCTTTTGTACAAAAGGTGCTTTACTGGGACACGGGGAGAAGCGAGTCTCTTCTGTTGTAGCTTTCCCTTCTTTTTCTTTCTTTCTTTTTTTTCATACGGCCGACCTTCATTCTTTCTTACGGACTTTTTTCTTTTCTTTTCCTAGTAGCTTTCTGTCCATTTTTGCTCTGGTAGCCTTTCTTCCCTATTCCTTTCCCGTAGCCTTTATTTTTTTTTCTTTTTGTGGTCATCTTCACCACATCTTATTGATCTCCGCTGGGATTATCAACTGGACATAAGGACACGACACGAGGAGAATCCGCTTCTTACTCCAGACATTTTTTCATTCTTCTCTAAGCCTCACTCACAAGTAACTTATTTCTTCTAATCAAGTTGCTACTTTTCTAGCAATACTAAATCGAAAAAAAAAAAAAAAAATTGAATGTAGGCACACAGACAGAGAGAGGGGTTCATCAAAAAGGCAAAGGAATTAAAATCAAATTAAAAACCATTAAAGAATTTGTACTTGTACAGAATAGCCCACCAATGAAAACTCGTTTTGTTTTAATGTATAAAAATTTATATATATATATATATATATATATATATATATATATATATATATATATATATATATGTGTGTGTGTGTGTGTGTGTGTGTGTGTGTGTGTGTGTGTCAGTCATACTTATATTGACAATCCAGATAAAACAAATTTCACTCATTTACTTAATTATTCAGTATATAAAAAAGGTCCCAAATTACGTCTTCAATTAGCTACTATTCTAAGCATCGACTGTAGCGTAATGGCTAAAGTGTTGGACAGTGAGATCGTTGTAAGCGAGTTCGAACTCAAGTCGTATTATTACACTTTCGGAATGATACTCTTGGGAAAGGTATGAACCCCTTTATCCCCCTAGTAATGGGTCAAATAGCACTACAACTATTCTTCGGTAAGGATGGCTCGATATGCCATTAAAAACAAGACAATGATGACGAGCATCGTTAGAGTACTGCCGTAAACTGATTTGGAAACCCAACTTCAGTCTTTATTTTATCTATAAATAAAGAACCCCATACATTTAATAAATCTGCACCACCGTAGATATCCATGCGATAGATGACAAAATTTTAGATGAGATTTCTAAAAAAGCACTAAACCTCACATATTGTGTATTTTAAATAAAAATTGTACACACACACACACACACACATTATTGAACAATTACGTCCCAAGAGTAGGTCTTCAGTTAGCTATAATTCGAACCTCGTCCGTAAACGCTTTCTTACCCTACCTACTAAGGTGTCGAGTTATTGCCGATGGCTTATTTGTAACTTTGGGGTTTAACTAACTCTTTAATGGATATAAGATATATTTATATATATTTTTTGTACATTAAAACAAAATTAACGTATATTTATGGGTGGGCGATTCTGTACAGGCACCGAAGATCTTAAAATGGTTAAGCAAAAATACTTTTTAGTATTTTCTGAGTCTGGCATAAGGTCACCACTATGGAACACTCGGTGTTGCTTTATCAGTTTATTTCATAGTAATTGAATTAAACACGTGTGTGTGTGTGAGAGAGAGAGAGAGAGAGAGAGAGAGAGAGAGAGAGAGATGTTGCAAAATTTAGTCTGCCACAAGATAAAAAAATGTGGAGCACTTGATGAAGATAGAACTCATTACAGTATTAACTCGTTATCCGTTACGTTATAGTAAGATGTATGAATTAGCTATTTACAAAGCTTGGCTTATTTCTGGCACAAGACCGGAAGTATGGGACACGCATTGAAAAACGAACTCACTTACAATGGTATGCTTATCCAGCTTGCTAACCATTACCCTAGTGAAATGGCTGTAAGGTGTTATCTCAATTCAAGCACGGGGCAAATATGAGTAAGGAGAGATGATCACACGTACCCATGTAATTTCTCTCTCTCTCTCTCTTATTCTCTCTCTCTCTCTCTCTGATCGTTTTACATGCCAGTCTATATATCTATTTTTACGGAGTAAATTCAAGTGACAGATGAAAGAATTGACAAGCCAGTCCCAAGTGGCGTTTACTTTTGTCAACAAGCCTTTTGAGTCTGGATAAATTGTCTTTTGTTCTTTGTTTAAAAATGACATACACTTTTAACATATATTATTAAATAAACTTTTATAGAAGTATATCCTGCTGAAAACGTAGTTATTTTTATTTTTGCTTCGAGTCTCAAGGTTAACAAAATGAAATAAAACAAAAAACCCAACTATTTTTGTTTTTGTCAGAAGGACGGACGAACGGACAGACTTAGCAGAACAGAGATGAGAATAAATGAGAGAGAGAGAGAGAGAGAGAGAGAGAGAGAGAAGTCCGTCGCAAAAATTTCCAGAGCTAAATCTTAATTTTGCCTTTTTTTCAGAGTTTTTTAATCAGTAGAAAAGTTTCTGAAGAAGTGGATGAGTATTTTTTTTAAACTTTGGAGTTGGAGTATAAAAAAAATTGAGAGAGGGGGGCGAGAGAGAGAGAGAGAGAGAGAAAATTAGTACAGACAGCTAAACAGGTAAATGTTATTTTACTAATAAACAACATTCTTTTGTGCCCCCCTCACTCCTCCACTCATTGGGCAGTCAAATCCGCCTATATACACCACCACCCACAAATCATTCTGACTAAATATATCTTTTCCCTTTACACCTCACCCCTGTACCACACAACAAAACCTCTGGAATCAAAGCGGTCCAACATCTGGTCTGACACACTTGTTTCCATTCGATCAGCAAAGAAGATATTTTTAGAAGCACAGTCATTTAAGTAAGAAACTGATTATTAAGCTCACACTTTGCTACGTATTATTACGATCACCACCACCACGAAGACTGAGGCAACAACAACAATGATGATGACGAACATGGTGACAATATTGCAGTCAATTGATTTTGAAACCCAAACATAATCTTGATTTTATATTAAAAGAAAAACGAAGTACCCCAAGGCAGTTTTGTCCCACAGTTGTGATAAATGGCCGAAATTCAAGATGAGCCGAGTTTGAAAAAGAACCATTAAAACTAACACATTGTTTAATATACATAAAACTATATAATATATATACAAGATATTTCAGAAAAAAAAATTCTATTGAACCTGTACAGTTCCATTTGCCTAGACTATGTAGTTACTCAGATATTAACATCTGAAATTATATCATTTTTTTAGAAACACACTGTATAATAAAAACACACTGTATAATAAAAAGCCTTTGTAATGCTTACATCAATTTCTGACCACTAATAATCTTTTTCTGATATTCAATGCATTCATATAATAGCAATATATTTACATTATACATACAACTCTATTTTGTCAAGAATTCTTTACATTAAATTCTAATCATTGACAGTTTTTTTCTTCCTTATTCTCAATGCCCAACATATTGATTGAATGCTGAAATTTGCTAAAAACAAATTTCATCTTAAAAATAGCAAAATTACAATCGCTATTATTTGATATGGCACAATTATTCGTAACAATTACAACGAATGAAAGTTTTCATACAATTGTTTATTAAGTCCTGTGGACCTTGGAAGCCATCTAGTGGACTAGAGGAGCGATGACCGATAGAGACGGGTGGCGAGAATTAAGGAAAATCGAGCTGTTACCGTCATATAACAGAGAAACGTGGGTGCTACTCGTCATTTGATGGCATTTTTGTATTGGGAGCATACTTTGGCTTTTGTGGCAATATTTTAGGTTTTGTCTTTTATAGTCACCCATACGTCAACTATCTCATGAGATGTTAATGAATTCAATTGGGTTTTACAATTTTTGAAAGGGGGGGGGGTGTAAAAAAAAAGAAAAAAGTTAAATACATAAAGTAACAAGTTTTGTAATCCATACTTTGCAAATGATTCTTAAGAAAATGAATGAACCAAGCTAGAAAAAAATATTACTTAGAATATTCAAACTATTGACCACATCTTCATAGTTATGATTACAACGTTTCGGCCAATATGTTCTTTTTCAGGTGTTTCATGTCGAACTCGGTAGTCCCCACAGAATCTCGAATTGAACTCTTTATTTAAACCACAGGAGTAGACTGTTCCAATTCTGCTAACCATGACTGGGTACAAGTGTTAAGTTATAGTAAGTATTCCTTGTTATTCTTACCGGTTGTTGGGATTGAACCTGCAATGATTTGACGCGGAAGAACCTTTCAAACAAACGCCTAATCCACTACGCTACGTGTCCTTGATGGACAATTTTAAGTGAATTTTTGGAACTTATAAACCTAATGTCTATCACTATGTAACCTAACTTACCATTCCGACTGACAACCACTTCTTCAAGATTCCCCTTGACAACTTCCTGCAAGAGATCTTAAACAACTTGGCAGCAGCTCAAAACACCTTCGAGGAATTACCAAATTACAGAACCCTAGAATTATATGCTGCCAGAATAAATAGACTTGTTTATTGATGGTAACGATGCATAGGTCACAGTGGTCCTAAATTTGATAATTAATTTTTTTAAAGCCGGGATCTAACGCTTTAAAGTTCATCGTTAACAACCATATTTATTTTTGCACCAATCTCATTTACACAGAATGGTTAAAAAAAAGTAACACTTTTATGGAAGCGCCTTTATAACATGACTCCAAACAGCCTCGATCTGTTTACGATCCATATCAACACATTGGTTTCCGTAATATCAGTTCTGCTTTTTTAATAAAGGTACTCCTATAGAAGTGTCAACAATTTTAAATCACCAGTGAAAGACTCTAACGAAATGTTGATAGGAAGAGATATTTTAAATCCGTGTGTGTGTGTGTGTGTGTTTGGAAGTACTCGTGGTTATCGTCGTAGGAAATCGAGAAAGAAAACTGAACTCAAACCTGTTAAACTCCGTTTAAAAATTGACCTTGTGTCACATCCTATTCGTGTGGAGGAGTTGGGTAAATATATTCTTGTCTAAAATATTCTGGTGATGAAATACTTACCGTAATATGAAACGATATATATATATATATATATATATATATATATAAAATAAAATCATGTGTGTGTGTTTGTAATAAATCCCCATGTTCTTAGTTTTCGGGAGACTGAAATGATTCTTGGTGAATTGTAGCTAGTTGAAGACGTAGTTTTTTTTTTTAAAGAAAAATGTTTAGTAACAAAAAAAAAAAAAAAAAAAAAAGAAAAAAGAAATTACTCTTAACTGGGTGATCAATACAAGTATCACACCTCTCTTTGAGTATTTTTTGGTGTGGGGAAGTATCCCCGTAAAGTAACAGCTAAAGTGCTGGACTGCGGCGGCTTCCAAGTAAGTGAGTTCGAACTCCAGTCGCGATATTACATTTACTTTCAGACTTAATATCCTTAGGAATGTTATAAACTCACTTATCCCCACAGCCACGGGTTATAAATAGCATCACTTCTATTCTTCTACAAAGATGGCTTTGGCATTAAATAACCCACGAAAGTTGATATACAATTAAACAGGTTATTGATGACTAACAATCACAGTAAAAAGTTACATAACCTTAATCCGATTTGACCTGATTTTATAAATTTTAAAATCATTTAAATTATGAGAATGCTGCTGCTACTACTACTACTACTACTACTACTACAATAACAACAACAATAATAATACCCCCCCCCCCAAAAAAAAACAGTTCTCATATGAGTTTAAAAAAAACGACCAAAAAACAAACATACAACTCCCACCCAAACCCAGATGTTCATAGAATCTTTTTAAACAAATAAGGTCACTGGAACAATTCTATGACCTGTCAACATGACGGTAATTGTGAAATGTTATCTTAAATAGTTTATAAACTGTATTTACTGTAAAGTATCAGCTGTTGTTTTTCTGGATATTATTATATAAAAATATTTTTCAAGTTTATAAGCGGCCAAAAGTGACGTATCTTTTTTTCTTCTTTTTTTAATCCCTGCCATGCTAACGAGTTGACAATTGTCAATCAATAATATTGTTATTTTTGCAATTTGTTTTTTTTTTATGAATGATATGAAGACATATTTAATAGGCTTCGTTTAGTAAGAGACAAGGCCAAGTGGATAGGAAGATTGTGCACTGTCAGTCTCCCAAAGAGAGAGAGAGAGAGAGAGAGAGAGAGAGGATCATAATAAAGGGTAAAGAAAGAAGACCAAAGAGAGAGAGAGAGAGAGAGGAGACATAAAGACCGTTCGTTTGTTAAAATTTAATGAATTCTGGTGAATATCCAAAGGTTGAAATCATATTATAATTGTAAAGTCATCTGATAAGAGAAGCAAAACATTTTCATTAAGAAATCATGAATACAATTGCACACACACACACACACACACACACACACACACACACACACACACACACACACACACACACACACACACACACACGGGATGTCTGAAAAAACAACAGGACTGGCATCAAACAATTTATTTCAATTCCAAACATCAAACTACATGCTTTCCCCTTTAAAGAACTCGCCCTCTAGTCTAATGCACTTTCTCATCCTACCTTGCTACGCTTCTATGCGCTGCAGGAAGGATTCTTCAGGGATGCCTCTTAACTATGTCGTTAAGACTCTCCTGATAGCCTCCACGCCTTCAAAATGGTTCCCCTTGATGATTCGCTTGATTTAGAGAAAGGGAAAAGAACAAGAAAACTCACTCGGAGCAAGATTAGATGAAAAAGATAAATATCTTTCCACTTTTGCTATCAAAGTTCATTCAGATCTATCTATCTATCTATCTATCTATCTTCGAGGATTATCAAAAAGTTCTAAGCCTCATGCAGATTTTAGATTTGTCACAAATCTCTCACATTTTTATGGGCATCATCTACACAGAAATTAAGATAGAAATCTGGATTTTTTTCAAGCTTTATAAGAAGCGTTGCCACAACAAAAATGTTCAGCAAGATCAGGTGAATAGCGAGTTTGTTCCAATACGGCGATATTCCTCTCGGCTAGGAACTTCTGGATGCTCAACATACTCAGTCCTGTTACTTTTCAGACACGGCCAAATCTTCGGTGATAATCTTCTAAACATTTTTCTTTTTCATGTTCCGTTGAATTGCGATCATTCGAACAGTCAATCGACGATTGACAAACACCATCTGCCTCATCAGCTCCATGTTTATCTTAATCTTACTTGTTGAAGGCCTCCCGCTTCTGTAGTCATTTTTTACTTCTTCGCACTCCTCTTGAGCCACTCAAAAACACGTGTGTGCGACATGGTATTATTTCTATACACTTGCTGAAGCACTTCAAGTGCTTGTTATGGAGTTTTCTCCAACAGGACCAAAAATTTCAGGTTTATTCATTGCTCAGTGTTCATCGTTTGTTCCTTAGTACTCATAGCTGAACACACATACTTAGATTGTTCCTGTCTATTGGTTTGTTTGGTTGCTGATTGAAGGTGTGTATAAAGGCCACTGTACAAACATAAATAAAACCAAGAATATGAAATGCTGTTTTTCAAGGCATTTAAGCTCATACTGAGATTGAACTTAGACTTGTAAATAGCACAACAAAATAGAGATATATTTTCTATTTGATATGCAACATCTTTTTTTCCCTAGAATTCAACAGCCAACTTTAGAAAAGTCAGAAACTTGAGTTAAAAACGTCCATGAATAACATTTCTGCGCTATTTCTAAACTGTTTTTTTTTACTCACAGAAATGTCCGCACCCCCACTGACTGTCTAGTTCTTCTCCAAACCCTTCAGTGTAGACTGCATACAACAGCACTTACCCAGAGCAACTGCAATAGCAGTAGAAGTTACCACTCTAAATAAGGACAAGAGAGGACTGTTTACCCAAAGAAGGAAAAAAAACTCATTTTTTTTTATCAAAATAAAAATAATAATAAAAAAATCTAAAAATTGTTCAAGGAAAAAAAATTGTTAAAAAAAAAAGAAAAAAAAAAAAAAAAAAAGGAATAAAGGAAAAATTCGGATTACAAGTGTAGGTATATCAATAAGTTCACCGCCTCAAGATGAAAAGTATTTATTTTTCATTATAAACGCCAATCTACTTGAAAGTTTGATTGTTCAAGATCAGTGAATAGTTTCCCCAAAGATGGTTTTTGGCCTTCATTACGAAAGAGATGCTGAAAAGTTCATGGGCTAACGAAGAAAGGAAATTATGTCATGCCATTTTTCGAATATTCCTCTCGAAGTTCAACACACCTCTTTTCTTAAGTTTCTTTAACTGTAAAAAAAATTCCTTCTTGGTGAGGTCGAGAATTTTATAACACTCCCTTGTAGTACTTATTTATATTTGCTGATGGATTTTTCTTTATTTTTAAAATAAAGTTGTCGAATTTGTGGTGATAGTAAATTTATTTGTCGACTTAAAATAGAACGGAACATCGAATTAAGAAAAGTAAATAATTGATAAGAGTAAAATTATTTAATGCATTGACTTTAGAGACTTGATTTTTTTTTTTTTTGAGACGAGATTTTTGCAAGTGGTAGACGATTTTTCAAAAAGTGCTTTGTCGGGTAATTGAAGCAATTCTGTATTTTGTCCTGCTTTACAAGGGAGGGAGGGAGGGAGTGTAATTCTTTTTAAAAATTAAAAAAAAAGGAGATAGAGAGAGAGAGAGAGAGTGGGAATAAAGAAAGAAGTCAGAGAAGCGGAAAGAATAAAAGAAGGCAAAGTATTGAGAGAGAGAGAGAGAGAGAGAGAGAGAGAGAGAGAGAGAGAGAGAGAGAGAGAGAGAATAAGAAGAACCCCCACCTTAGAAATAAGAGAAGAAAATAAAAGAAGACAGATACATGAGAATGAGAAGGAAAAAAAAGCAAAGAGAGCATAAACGATAACAAAATAAAATACAGGACCGAAAGGGCTAAGGAAAAATACAAACAAAAAAAGTAAAATTACGAATAAAAAAAAAAATCAGGGTTACATAATTTAACGAACGAGAGAGAAAAGAAGAAAAGACAGCTACAAAAAATAAGTAAAAAAAAACAAAAAAAACCCAAAAAGCATACAAAAGAAAATTAGGCGAAGAAAAATAATGAAAAAGTACGAAATAAGGCATGACTGAGTGAGGAAGATATGGGTGAGGGTGGGGTGGTAGTGTAGACACGAACGAGTTTCAATAAAGCAGGTTCCAGTAATTCCGGCCTGTGTAAACGTAGGATATCATGTCTAACTATTTAGCATTTGGCATCAGGTCTTCAATTATGCTAGAGCCAACATAAGCAGAGATCGTTGCTGGGGGCGACGGGAGATGGGAACGGAGAGGGAGGGTTACTAGGGAAATAGACTGCACAACCGAACAGTACAGGCAGGGGGTGAGACGTAGGGGGGTGCGAGCAGGTCGTGAAATGTGGAAAGCAATAGGAAAATGCAACCTGCAGTTGGCTTTGCTAAGGGTCTCTCGTCCGCCTTTTCCCCCCACTCATCTCACGCCACCCGTCCCCTACTCCTCCCAGCAACACGTTGCCCTTGTCAAAGCCAAAGGGAAGCCGCCTTCTCCCTCAATGTCACATTATTGATCGAGTGCGTGTGTACATGCATAGTGGGGCGAATTCAGAAGAGTGGAAGATAGGGGATGGGATAAATGCTGGCTGTGTTGGTTTGGATTTAATAGGCAAAGTGTGGAGGGATCATGGGATACATGGGTTGGGAGCAGGAATTGATAGAGGTTAGGAAAAGTAGGGAATGAAATACGAAATGAAGGTTAAGTGGGAGAAAGAAAAGGAATTTACAAAATGAGAAAGAAGAAAAAAGTGACAATAAAAAGAGAAGCTTAGAAATAACAGCAAAAAAGGGTAAAAGAGTGAAAGTGT
>CAUZXS010005866.1:35000-57500 GCA_963585895.1 Sepioteuthis lessoniana
GCAAATTCAACAAACTGATATCTGGGAAAAAAAAATTCAGTAAAAAGAGAAAAGACAAAAAACACACATGCTACTTGAAAATAATCAAGCAGCACACGTATGTCTAGTCAAAAGAAAAAACAGAGACAAAATTACAAAAGCTAAAATGTAATAAAGTGCTCAATACATGAGACAGAGCTAATATTAAGAAAATAATTCCTACATTGCTAAGAGCGAGTCTACCTAGTTTTCACCAAATGGCTCTTAAGGATCGCATATTATATATATATATATATATATATACACACACAGAGTTGGGGAGAGAGAGAAAACAACATCTTATTGGTCTATATTTACCTATAGTGTATGAGTTTGTTGGCTGGCAAGCCAATCCTTGTTGGGTTATTTAATGCTGGAGTCAGCTTTTTGTTTGTAAGCAATTATATAACTTCCAAGTAACTTATGATTATCAG
This sequence comes from Sepioteuthis lessoniana, assembly GCA_963585895.1. Taxonomy (NCBI): domain Eukaryota; kingdom Metazoa; phylum Mollusca; class Cephalopoda; order Myopsida; family Loliginidae; genus Sepioteuthis; species Sepioteuthis lessoniana. The sequence continues at coordinate 35,453 of CAUZXS010005866.1, forward strand.
TTGTAAACAATTATAGTTTCAAGTAACAATTCTAAATATTATTACAGATGCTTTAATACTAATAATTTTCTAATGGATCTATTTGACCCTAATGTTGGACCCTGACAAGAACTACGATTCCAGATCAAAGTGGACCTGGAAGTAATAGAAATGAAGGAATGACTTAACACTCTCCAGAGGTCCAGAACTAAAGCTTCAACACTGGGTGCACTTTAGTGTTTAACCTAGGACATAGTGGTTGTATGTGTATGTGTGCAAGCATGTGTGCGTATATATATATATATATATATACACACACACCCTCTGCATGAGTAGGATGCAACACAAGGTGTATTCTAAGCAGATCTGAATTCAGAGTTTTCCTTCTTCATGACCAGTTGCCATACCAAAGTGTAAGAGCCAAGTCTGCCCAACTATTTACCCATTGTTGGAGAGAGAATAGTTGGATGCATACCTTGGATTCAGATCAAAGATTGATAATAATTATACAACCAATAGAAAAACAAAAGAATTTCTCATTGATCAAGGGTGAGACCAATTTACTGACAAATATGTAGAAATTCATATTCGGTTTTATTTCTAAGGAAATTATATCTGAATACAGATATAATTGATAGATTGAATATTTTTGCTATTCTAAAATGTCTAAACGATAACAATACATGCCAGTACATGTTTGTATGGATTTAAACAAGTTACATCATCACAGTACAATTCAACTTAGTTGTTGGCCAAATATGGTCTAATCTACAAAGCACATAATGCTCTATGAATTTAGGTAAAGAAATAATGCTGCTAAAGCACCTTGAAATATTCATAGAGTTTATGGTTGAATAATATCACGTGCCAGACAGGCCACCAGACTTAATCAGTACCATACACAACAATATCAGAGTTGGGTGGGGAGAATTTACAAAAATATCGATGACGTCAAAAATGGGACCACAGCTATAACATTGTACTATTTAATTTATTTTTATTTTTTTTTTACACAGGGGTAAAAAGTAAACAAAATTTATTTTGGTAGAGGTTTGATTTAGTTACTGTTTTTAAAAGCATATCAACCTTCATGGGTTATTTAATGTCAAAGCCATCCTTGTAGAACAGCAGTGATACTATTTAACCTATAGTAGGTGGATAAAAGCGTTAATGTTTTTCCTAATGGTATTTGTCAAAAGGTGAACATAATGGAGTGACTGGAGTTTGAACTCACTTACTTTGAACATGCTGTCCAGCACTTTAACCATTATGCTATGGGGACTTACCCATATGGAATAGAGTCTTTAAATTAGAACAATTGCCAAAGATGGTTTGAAAGGTTTAAAAAAAAAAAGTGACTGGCTTAAGAAATGTGCTATGAACAAATTGCCCAGTTAGTTTTGAATTGTATGTATGAGGGTGGGTTGATGAGTTCATATAATGATATCTACTTTTGATGACTTTTTTGACTAAAAGGTTCCAAGTACTGCAACACCGATGGAAGATGTGTAGACTGCAGCAGGCACTATGTTGAAAAATCTCATTTGGCTAAATTCCATGAAACTATTTAGGTCAGCCAATGAACTTTTTCAGTTGACCCTTGTGTGTGTGTGTGTGTGTGTGTGTGTGTGTGTGTGTGTGTGTGTGTGTGTATATTTTCATCTCTGCATATTTTCATATATGTATAAAAGTGTTTCATGGTTGTATAATTAACTGAAAAATGGATTCAGGTCATTGAATGATTTGTAAAAACTTGGAAAAGTGCCTCAACTTGAAAAAATGGTTGGTAGGTTCTTTTGTTTAAGGCATGTCAGTTCGTTTTGGATTATAACATGTCAAAGTCAGTTAAACAATAATGGTTTTCACTTATATATATATATCGCACAAAAATGTATCTTCAATAATTCTAAACAAGTTAATCTTTTATACATAATGGCAATATTAACATTTTAAGAGCCAATGTATTAATGAAGTTCACAATCATTTTAAACATTATCACAAACAGATCTATTTGACTCATACACTAAATCTGAGAGTAATAGCAATGAAAAGGTAACTACATTCTCCAAAAATGGTGCCTCATCACCATATGCAATTTAGTGTCATACTCAGAATGCTTAGTAGTAATTTACCAAGCTTTTTGTTTAGATGTGGTACAAGGCCGAATGAATGGGGTACCCAAGAAGACTCAGAATGCTTAGTAAATGCCAACTATAAATCAATAGAGAATATCTTCACTTCTATGCATTTTAGTGAAAACATTTTACCATTTTGGGAGACAAATTAGAAACTGGTTAAAAAAAATGAATACTTTACAAGTATATAAAGCAATGAAATGGATTAATGGATGCAAATAAAAAAATGGTACTTGATGCTGCCTTGCTTAACACTCAGCTTTATAAGTTTAGTTTGGTTTAGTTTCTTTGTTTAGGTACAATGTAAAATAGGCTTCTCTCCAAAGAAAGTTTTGGTAAGTGTTTGATGAGTTGTTGATTGGTTTTATGGCATGGCAACCCCTCTAAGATCATTTTACCTGCCATTGGCCTAATGAGTAGACTGTTTGCCAATAGTCCAGGAGACAGGGGTTCAATCTCGGGTCAAGTCATACCAAAGACTCAAAAAATGGTATTTGATACTGCCTTGCTTAACTCTCAGCATTATAAGGTACAGATCAAGGGTAAAATGGAGCAATCTTGGGGATGGAGGAGTGCCCTTCCCTACACCTCAGTGTAGTAGCTACTGAAAAGGGTACCTTTGGGTCACCCTCGACTAAGGTCGCCAACTTCACGTTTTTACAATGTAAAATAGGTTTTTCCCCAAAGAAAGTTTTGCTAAGTGTTTGATGAGTTGTTGATTGGTTTTATGGCATGGCAACCCCTCTAAGATCATTTTACCGGCCATTGGCCTAATGAGTAGAGTGTTTGTCAATGGTCCGGGAGACCTGGGTTCAATCCCAGGTCGAGTCATACCAAAGACTCAAAAAATGGTACTTGATGCTGCCTTGCTTAACACTCAGCTTTATAAGTTTAGTTTGGTTTAGTTTCTTTGTTTAATGGCACATCAACCTCTGTAGGTTATTTAATGCCAAGACATTCTCCTAGAAGAACACTAGTGGTACTATTTAATCCATAGTTGGGAGGATAAGGGGTTTCATACCTTTCCCAAGGGTATTTGTCCAAAAGTGAACGTAATAATGTGACTGGAGCATGAACTTGCTTACTACAATTCCGCAGTCCAGAGCTTTAACCATTACACCATGAGGACACCGCCCTCAGCATCATAAGGTATGGATCAAAAAATGGTATTTGATACTGCCTTGCTTAACTCTCAGCATTATAAGGTACAGATCAAGGGTAAAATGGAGCAATCTTGGGGACGGAGGAGTGCCCTTCCTACACCTCAGTGTAGTAGCTACCAACTTTACATTTTTACAATGTAAAATAGGCTTCCCTCCAAAGGAAGTTTTGGTAAGTGTTTGATACGTTGTTGATTAGTTTTATGGCATGGCAACCCCTCTAAGATCATTTTATGCTGAATCAGGATTTTTATATTTCTCAATTTTTAATATATTTTTATATTATTTTATATACTTCTTTTTTTCTTTAAAAAGTTTACAATTTTGGTGTGATTTAGTTAAGAATTCTGTTAGGATTCTAGCCTGAAAGTATCTCTTTCTAATAGAAGCTAACTTTTCGCATTCCAGAATGATTTGTTTAACTGTGAACATTTTGCCACATGTGCATTTTGGCAGGTCCTGCGGCTTTAGTATATTTGATGAGATTAAATTGGTGTGGTCCAATTAAAGTTGCTACTAGTTAATATTATGATCACAACAGATATCTATTATCAGCAGTTACTTTGGAGGTGCTAGTAGTGTTGTAATAGTTATTTACGTAGGAAATTAGCATTTTAAATGGTGCTAATACTCTTGGGAAAGATGTGAATCCAACAATTCTCTTTCTAGATATTGGTAAATAGTAGGGCAGACAAGGCTCTTTAACCTTGGTATGGCAACCAATCTAGAAGGAAAAAATCTAAATTCAAACCTGTTAAACTACACATAAAAAATTGACCTTGAGTCGCATCCAGAGTTGAAACACTACTTTGAAGGAAAAGAAGCTCAGTTTGATCAACCAGAAAGGAATGTACAGAACATACTTGAAAAGATTGAAGACCTTGGATGGAAAAAAAATCTAACCCTTTCCTAATTTTATTTATACACAAAGTTGGGTCAGTAGTATATGTATCTTATTCCATCTGATTACTTACTATTTCAAGCTTTAAAGAACCATCTTGATGGACAAGTTCTTAAAAAAAATGTAGAATTGGAAACTATATTTTTAATATTCTTTTACTCCAAAGACTTATGACAATGGTATATGTATTTACCTAACTCCTCTGCATGAGCAGGATGTGACACAAGGTCAATTTTTAAGTAGAGTTTAACAGGTCTGAATTCAGAGTTTTCTTTCTCTTAGACTGGTTGCCATACCAAGATTAAAGAGTAAAGTCTGCATTACTATTTATCTATATCTAGTTGGATGCATACCTCTCTCAAGAGTATTAGCGCTATGTGAAATACAAACAGCCAAGTCCAGGATTTGATCTTAGTTTTCCATGCTCAATGACCCTAAAATCACAATTGACAAAGGTATTATGGAAGTTGTGAATTGTTACGAGGTAAATTATATTAAAGACTAAATTCTGATAGTTCTACATTAAATTGGGATAGTACAGGTGATAGATAAATGAAAGAGAACAGCACATATTGATAAACATTAATAAAATGAGTGGATGGCTATCCAAGACATACACATTTTCATTATATATTTATAAGAGTGTGTGTACCTGTTGTTGTGTTAGACTTGAGTCACACCAGCCAGAATCTGACATCTGAATGTTTAGTGAGTCATAAGTGAAGCTACCAGACTTACTTCATTCATACATTATGGAAGCCTCAAATGGACATAATATGTTATGCCTGGCACTTTCTGCACCTACCTATCACAATATAGTCATGCCCATCACACCCTCTGTTCAAGTTGCCCAGCCCCAAACCACTGAGTCAAGAGGAGGGTCTACTTCCTGGAGGGGAGTGTATAGGGTGGTTGTGGTGATGATAACAATTACTAAACTCTAGAATTGCATCTAAAAAAGGTCATTGTCATAAGATTGTCTTATCATTTATATCAGACTACTGGTAATCTTTGGAATTTTTTTTATAGAAACTCAAGGTAAAGTTGAGGTCATTTGTTTTTTTGTTTTTTTTTTCCAAATAAAACATTTTCAACATGATAAGATTGAAATTTTGATGCTGATAAAAAATAAATAACTAAATATCTTTCTCTTTCAATATCTCCCAACTTGATCTCGCAATATCTTTCTTATTCTTGCCTTCAGATTCTTTCCATATTTTGATATCTTTAAGTTTTCAATCTTTGTCTCTCAATAATGTCTCTCAGTTTCTCTTTGTCTTCCAACATCCCAAAACTCAATATCTAAGTCTCTTAATGTTTGTTTCACTTTCTTTGAGTCTCTCAATATCTTTCTCAGTCTCACCTTAAGAATCTTTCAAAATCTCAATGTTTTTTTCTCAATTTCTCTCAGTTTCTTTATCACTCTTCCAATATCTCTAAACTCAACCACTTAGTTTCTTTCCTCATCCCTCTCTTAATTTCTTTCTCAGATTTTCTCTTGGTAACCGGCTCATTGGCCTAGTGGGTAGAGTGTTTGCCAATGGTCTGGGAGAACTAGGTTCAATCCCAGGTTGCGTCATACCAAAGACTCAAAAAATGGTACTTGATACCTTTTTGCTTAACACTCAGCAATATATGGTACGTATCAAGGCTAAAGTGGAGCAATCCAGGGAAAGAAATAGCACCCTCCCTTACACCTTGGTGTAGTAGCTATTGAAAAGGGAGCCTTCTGGTTGCCAGCTTTACTTACTTTATATCTAAACTTAATTTTTTTTTTTCACGCCCACACAGAGCAAAAGTTGTTAGAGGTTTAATAGTTACTAGCAAGGAAAACTAGCATACTTAAGCTGTTGATATTTAATCAGCACTAATGATTTTAGAAAAGGCAGGAAATCATTTTTCCCAATTCAATAACCAGATATTTTGACAAAATATTTTGTCACTGGCATGACACAACGACTGATTTTAACTTGGCAAATACAAACCAAAAGATGTCTTAGTGAATAAAAAAAAAATTCTCTGGAATTGACATTCAAATTGATCACTCAATCTGGACCGGAAGATTGATTCTGATCTGATTGTTAAAGAAAAGACTTGTCAGATAATGAAAGTGATTGTTTCAGCAGAAATTGAAAGGAAGTGAAAATCTGGGAAAATATCTTAATTTTGCTAGAGAACTGCGAAAATTGCAGAACATGAAGGGGATAATTGGGCTTATCAATTAAATCACTTGGAACAATTCCAAAGAGCCTTATTAAAAGATTAAAAGAACTAGTAATCCATGGTGGCAACAAAACCATCAAAATAACACCATTACTAAAAACAATCAAAATTTATTGAGGGACAAGTGTAAAATCTAAATAAGTACAATAACAGCAATAACAAAATAGTTACAACAAGACAGCCTGTGAAGTTCCAATTGTAACAGCAGTTCCATGATGATATTGATGCTTCTATTTAGAAAGGGGTGAAAGATTTTAATTAATATTCAATAATTATCTCGGTTATATCAAGAATTTGGATGATTGCAAAATGACGTTCAGCATAAATGCAGGGCCCCAAAATATTATCATTCAATTGTAAATTGGACTGGAAATTGCTTTATCCTTTAAATTAGAGCATTTTAAGTGTACTGAGTTCTAAGCTCTCAGTATATATATATATATATATATATATATATATATATATATATATATATATATATATATATATATATATATATATGAGAGAGAGAGAGAGAGAGAGAGAGAGAGAGAGAGAGAGAGAGAGAGAGAATAAGAAAAGAAAAAAGGAATCAAGGGCAGAAAGAGAAAAGAAAAGAGAATCTGAGGGAGAAAGAGGAGAAAAGAAAGAAAAGAGAATATGTGTGTGTGAGATAGATAGATAGAGAGAGAGAGAGAGAGAGAGAGAGAGAAGAAAGAAAACGCGACAGAGAGAAAAAGAAAGAAAACTGAATAGAGAGAAAGCGATATGGGAAGATGAAATTAATTAAATATATATATTTTTTAAAACTACATGATAACATTAACTATGAATGACTTTAGCAAGGAAATGTCTTTTCTGATGAATTATCACGATCATCTTCTGAAGAGAAAAAAGTTTTTATACATTCTTGTCTTGGTGGGTCAATTCAGGACAAAGCTGTGTGTGTGTGTGTGTGTGTGTGTGTGTGTGTGTGTGTGTGTGTGTGTGTGTGTGTGTGTGTGTGTACATTCCGTACTGGTTCACCTCTTTTGTTGTTTTTAACAATAGCACATTGAATAAATAAAACTGGAACAATAGTCCTGCTTAAAAAAGGATGGGAAGAAACAATGAAAGAAATATGGTCAGTAGGCCTTACTGTCCCCACCCTGGAAACACAGATGATCAGGGACAGAGGAAGAAAATAGGTCAAGTATTTTAAGGCATAAAAAACGAAACGAAACAAAACAAAACTAAAGCAAAAACTAAAAAACTAATAAAAAACGAAGAAAGTCAAACCTGAATATCTATACTTTCCCTAATTTTTCTCTTGTGGTACTGAATAGGGAATTAAGTAAAGAGGTATATATAGTTTGAATTTCTGAGTTGTGGTTTTGTTACTATTATACATTGATTTATTCAGACTTGTTTATTGAAGTAAAGAATGTTAAACTTCATTTAAAACTTAAAAACATCTTAGTTTTAGTTTATACTGAGATAAAGAAAAGAAAAAGATCACACTTTTAAATAAAAATCCAAAGAAATACTAGAAAAAGAAAAGAAGAAACTATGATTTATTTCCTTAATTCAATCTATGGCTCAGGTTCTCAATACTATATCTATTTCCCATCATGTCCTTCCCAAAGGATAGGAAGAATGGCATCATAAAAAAGAATGAATGGTTACAAGTATTATTTATATTTTTAGATGAACACAAATTTTGTTCCTAGATAGTATGTGCCATTTCTTAATCGCGTATGTTGTAAAAGTATAGAAAATGGCCATTATTCCCTTAAAATTTTGCTTTTGTATCATAGACAAAACTCTTTAATCAAAATTTTGTTCCTGGATATTATGTGTTATTTCTTAATTGCTGATTCTATAAGAGCACAAAAAATGGCTATTATTCCATTGAATTTTTGCTTTTGTTCCCTGGATAATAAAATTTAGAAATTAAGCTATTTTCTATGTAAAAATGGCAAATATATTAAGTTTGAATAAAGTAGCACATGAATTAAAATTTATAAGTATTAACATTAAAGTTGTACAAAAATATTTAGAAGTGAGCAGTTTTTAAAAAAATATTTTTATATAAATTTTCGACTGCGTTAGCTCCCAGAATAAAGCAATTTCCAGTTTAATTTTTTAGTGAATGATAATTTTGTGGAGTCTGTTGTGTTAGAAGTCATTCTTAATCATTTTACATTCTTGATATAACTGAGGTAACAATCAGACATTAATTAGAATCCTTAACTCCTATCTAAATATCCTATCCTATCATGGGCTCCAATGGGGTCACAGATCAAGATATCAGTTTTTTCTTGATTTTTAGTAGCTTGTTTTTATTTACTTATTTGCTTTTTAATCGAAACTAAATTGAGTCAAGTGAATTTTTCACCCATTTGACAGCAGACACTCTGATACTAAATATATTCTTTAAAACTAAAACATAAAAAACAAAACAAAAACAAACAAAAAAACCCAACAAAAAACAAAACAAGAACGCTCCGAGTCTAAAGAGTTTACACCATTTCATACTTTCTCTCTCTCTCTCTCTCTCTCTCTCTCTCTCTCAATATTTCTATCACATTATTTCTGTCACCATCTCCTTCTCTCTTTCTTTCCTCTCTCCATTTCCATACTTATTTGTCTCTTTATTTTTTCTCTCTTTACTAGTCCATGACCTTGATATTAAATTATCTTGTTTACATACTAGTCTACCGTGTGTGTGTGTGTGTGTGAGAGAGAGATTTCTGGGTGATTTCCTCACCCAAGAGTTACTTATAAAAGTTTCTTTTGCAACATAGTTACCCCCAACTCATCACCACCATGATTGCACTAAGAAGGATCAGTGTCATACCCCAGAGTGGGGTCGCCGGCGAAGCTGAAGCTATTTTTGGCGCCACTCACCTGAGAATACTTTGGAAAAAAAAAAAAACGACCTCGTCTAACATCCTGCCTTGGCGCGTGGTGAAGGAGGGGACTGGTAACTAACTCTTCATTTTCACTTCAAATTGGAGTCATGAGTAGATTTTTAAAACTTATTTTTTGTTAGCTTGAAACGGCTCAAGGCCAAATGAAAAGAAATAGAGGGTGATATCTTCAAAACATGAGTTTACGTAATTTTCACCCCCAGCGTCTGATTTCTCGACATCACCCATCCCTATAGCTCAGTAATTAACTACACCTTCTTGAGTGTACTATGAGACACGTGGTCAGTTGAACGTTACACGTAAATGATGAGACAAAAATTACCTAATCCGACGATCATCGTCAATAAGATGTTAGCTCTAGGACGAGACCCGCTCCTACTTTCTATCTGTGGTGCTTTCTGTCCAGTCCAAAGACAAGAATATAACTGAGGTTGAAGTAGATAAGACCTTAATAAATTACAAGATCTTATAGTGGTATGAAATTGAAAGGCAATTTAAAGTTAGCTTTGAAAATTTTCAAGGTTTAATTTTTTTTTTTTTTTTACCTTAATTCTACGAATTTCAATTAATGCATATGAAAATAAAATAAGATAAATAAATTATTTAAAAATAAAAAATAGATAAATAAAAATAATAATCGTGATTTCATTTAAAATGAGAACATTTTCTAAGGGTGGAAAACAATGACAGAAAATAACTCGTGTTCGCTTTGTTTAAATAAATAACTTAAATGTCCGAAACTTTTCTTAAAAGTCAACTTGGAAAAAAAAAAAAAAAAATTAAATTCAAACGAAAGACAAAAGTAAATAAAATTCTATCATCTTTTATCACTGAAAAGACATTTGCTTGCATAATTTCCTGGAGTGTTGGACACGATTATGAAAGAAAAAAATTATAATTAACCATTTAAAAAAAAATTATAGATTTATTTGATGAGAGAGAGAGAGAGAGAGAGAGAGAGAGAGAGAGAGAGAGATTGATATTTCCAGTATGCTTTTATTTTCAGTGTACCCAGTTAATTTAATTACATCTTTTTATTGTAATTTTTATTTTTTCACATTCAAAACAAGGATGCTTGAATTTTGCTATAAGTAAAAGAAAAAATAAATTAAAATAAAAAATAAAAACAATCTCTTAATATCAATAGTTATTTCCGGACACAAACATTAATAAGATAAGATTTAATTTTTCAGTATGCTAAAGAGTATTTTAAATCTAACATTTTAGATTCGATAAGAAGAAAAATTATTTTGCCTAAATAGTTGAAACATTGAAACGATATTTTAACATCAAATTCTTGACTTTTATCAAGATTTCAACTTTAGATTGGCCCAAACTTTTGAATAAAACAAACATTCTGTTTTATCGAAAGGCGGTAGAAAATATTTAAGACCATAGCAGCATTCATAGACGTACAGTCTAAGTGACGTTGAATCTTTTCCTACTTTATAGCTAAGTTAAGCAGCGTTCAACCAGCATAATACTGAGTGGGTGACCACTTAATAACAGTAAATACGGTAAGTGATCTAAATCTTGTGTTTCAGAGGAAGAAAACCTTACTAAATAGTTATTTACTAAACTCAGCTTAGTTGTGGTACAAGGCCAGAAGTATGATGTATTCAAGGAAGATCGAACTCACGAACAAAGGTCTGTTTATTATGTCAGCCAATAATTACACCAGGTAAGATGCTCCTAAAATTACTAAATAAAAAATAATCCAAGAGCACACACACACACACACACACACACACACACACACACACACACACACACACATATATATATATATATATATATATAATCAAAGTCGGCCTTAGGAAGTGCGGGGTTCCAACTGGGAACATATATATTGCAATGTGTTGTGTGTACTAGACGAGCCGAGAATCAATAACAGTCTAGCGCCATGGCCTACCTCAAGGCGCGGGATCCAGATGGCTTGAGGTTGGCTCTGTAAATTGGTTTGGTTTTATGGCATATCAACCATTGTAAGTTATTTAATGCCAAATCCTCTTTACACACACACACACACACACACACACACACACACACACACACACACACACACACACACACACACATATATGATTTGTAAACACATTTTGTAGATAACATTCTTAAACGAGCCGAACTCTTTTTTGGACACAGTTAAATGGTTTCAGGTATTGCTATATAACATTCACAATTTAACATCAGTCATTAGTTTGAGCAGTTTGTTCTATTTGGCTCAAAGATAGGACCCTATCAGGTACTACCACTCCGGGTCAAAGTGAACTTGAGAGCGATGGTGATGAAAGAGTACTCCATATTCCCCAAATCTCCAAGGCTTGCCATTAGATGGTTTAATATCATATCCAGGTCATTAGTGGTGGTGGTGGTGGTGGTGAGGGTCTTACCCCTTCTGCAGAAATGCAGTCGGTGTATTCGAAAGCCACAACCAACTAAGCTAGGCTCTGTATATCACACACACACACACACACACACACACACACACACACACACACACATATATATACACACAAATAAGGTGTGATAGAAAAAAAGTATGAAATGAAGACGTGTACACCATGTCTCCAAAAATGACCTTGTGTCATATCCTACTCGTTCGGAGAGGGTTGTAAATAGATATAAGTGATGACGTTTAAACGTTGAAAATCCCTCTGGTACAAGTTTTTGATACTTTTTGGTCACAAGTCTCGATAATTGCTTAATCAACAATTTCTGGTGAAACACAGAATTGTGCAAGTACAGCACCCTTCATAACTCGGCGGGTTTAGCGTGCAACATTTATCTCAAGGGTAAAATCTGAGGACGTGGAGGGCATGAAAAGAAATACGATGGCTAACAACACATCACATAAAAAAAGGAGTTTCAGGAGCTTCTACCAGGAAAACTCGCTGGAATAAGCGAACACACACACACACACACACACACACACACACACACACACACACACACACACGCACACACAAATCAGAATGTTCCATAACTAAGTGACAAATGAAGTGAGTAAAAAGAAAGCCTATCGTCTTGGTAACACGAAGCATACTCGGCGCCACTCAAAAGCAAACAAGCATCGTGTTACTATATCAATAAAAGAAAAGAAACAATTAGCTCATATAGTAAAGATATGTAATTGTTATTTAGTTTCTTTGGTAAAAAAAAAAAAAAAATCTTGCTGAAATTCAAACATAGTAGTGAATTTTTCATGGGTAATAACTAGTAGATCATTATGTCAGTAAAGCTTGCATCAATTTTCTGACCACAGATAATCTCTTCCGCTCCGATTTTCAAAGCACAATACAACGAACTACAAAATTCAGTGATTAAATCATCACATTCCACACACTCACATATATGAATGGAGAGAGAGAGAGAGAGAGAGAGTCAGACAGACAGACAGAAAATCAATAGAATTGTAGTAATTACAATATCTACACTCAGTGATACGCTGTGATATTCAGAGAATAATTCTTACGGGAAAATGTGAATGTATTTAAGATTTCCATTTTTAGTTTTCTGGACAGGAGGAATTAGGTCAAGGGCAGATAACTACATTAAGAAAAGCAGCTTAGAATAAAAAAAAAACAACGAAACAAAACTGTAATGGTGGTAACACTGATTATATAATGTTAAGATGGTAATAACAGCAGAGATATTTGGACTTAAACAAAAAAACAAACAAAAAAACAAAAAACAAATTTAGATCAATAACCCAAATAATTTGTATCAAGGTGAAAACAGCCTCTTAGAATATATATATCCCTAACTATTGACTAACCCTAAAGCTACCAAGGTTGAGTCCAATCAAAGCTGGCACATTGTTCCAGATTCTTCTTAGTAACAGTAAATGGCTTATTTCATCATCCTCATCCTACTACAGCTGCTACTGTGTCATGATTACAAACAAGCAAAAATTCCATCATTAAAATATGGATTGATCATTACTATTATTACTATATCATTACAATTAACATCTTAATCTTAAGATTAGAAGAAAGTAAAAGAAATATACTGCTCAGTTTTACACCTTATCAAAAGAGAAGCTTGAGAGGTGCTTCGACTAATGGAAAACTTCCTGGAATAAGTATGTTGAATGCCAAAAGGACCATTCTGAAGAAAATTAACATTTCTTTCATTGCTTATTTCTATCTTGGTCATCATCATCCTTAGACCTTAGTCGAGGGTGACCAGAAGGCTACCTTTTCAATAGCTATAACACTGAGGTGTCAGGGAGGGTGCTACTCCTTTCCCTCAATTGCTCAACTTTGTCCTTGATACGTATCTTACATTGCTGAGTGTTAAGTAAGGAGGTATCAAGTACCATTTTTAAAGTCTTTGGTATGATGCGACTTGGGATTGAACCCAGGTCTCCTGGACCATTGGCAAACACTCCCCACAGTGCAAAATGAGCAGTTGAAATTACTTTTGATTTTAGTATTTTGACTCAAGTTAATTTTAGTTGCTTTTAATCATAACAATTCTAAGTGCCAGTTTATAATCATTTTGTAAACAGTATGGATCACAAAAAATAAGACTCAAGAAGTTTAGTTAAATGTGCCAGCTGCTCTACCATTTTGAGCTACCAGAGTTATATGACTGAGAGAAGATGTAATCTAGTCCTTAAACTTATTCAATATTCTGCGCCTCTTAACTATAAGATATCATAAAATAAAGATAATATTTTATTTCATAATGGTTATAATCCAAGTTAAAAGTGTGGTACCTTACCTACTGAGCAGGTGCACTTAATTTTTTTATCTGCTTGATGGTGATTGAAACAGTAGTCAGTTCGTATCCAGTGTATATCAGTGCCAGGATATTAAGAGATAATTTTCAAAGTATGCATGAATTTTCTATTATGAAGTGGTGAGGGAACAGTGTAAAGAGAAAACCCATTGTTATAGTGAGAATATGTATAAATGGTACTGAATAAAAAATACCCACTAAACTGCCTTTTAAATAATTGGAATGTTTGTATTTTATTAATATTTCAATTTGTTCAGATTTACAGAACTTTTGTAAATATCTGGTGTACACTCAGAGAATTATACACTTCTCTCTCTCTCACACACACACACACACATGTTGTATTTATTAGCTTTACAGTACCATATATATATATATATATATATATATATATATATATATATATATGTAGAGATTTATGGTTATGGTTCTCACTAGCTCATTTGTGAGTTAATGGAGGACCAAATATTTTTTGAAAACCCTTCACTCTCTCTGAAGAATGTGTAAAGCATGAAACCCAGGATCACAGACATTACCACATAATATATATATATATATATATATATATATATATATATATATATATAAAGGTTGGCAAAAAAATTCATAGGCTGACCAAGATACTCTCATAGAATGTAAATGCAGTCTATTTTTCAACATAGTGCCCCATTGTGTTCCCCACACTTGTTCCATTGGTGTTGTAGGGTTTGTATCTCATAGGTCAAAAATCATTCATTATATGAACTTCTCAGCCCACTCATGTGTGTGTGTGTGTATGTGTGTGTGTGTGTGTGTGTATACACACACACACTGAGTACAAGATAGAAAAGCTTTTATTATTGCCTGATAAATGCGAAAATGAAAACTGGTAGTTTTGGTTAATGTTTGCATTTTAATATCTAATACACAAGTAGCTCTATAGTATTGTTACTAACCATTAAGTTTTAACAGTGAATTAGTCAATTTTAGTTAATCTGATGGTGGGGTGATTATTATAAATCCTTTGACAACCTCATTTAACCTTAAGCAACTCTTTTTAATCACACCAGTTGTTCAAAATTTAGAAATAATTCTCCAATTGTTTATTCAGTTTTTCAACCAAATCTCTTTTGGATCCTCCGTATTTACACACACACGCTCACGCACACAAATGTAGTGTTACTCAAAATTTCAGCAAATTTAATGCATGAGATGGTTCCTTAAATAACGTAAATGAAAGAAAAGAAAAAGAGTTTCTTTATTTGATTGTGAGATGATTTTCAAAAGATATGAAATGTCTGGTGAGATCTGGGACATCCTGGGCAACTTGGCAAATGAAGAGATCAAGCAATTTTTTTTTTAGATTCCCAGAACTTTTGTATAGCACCTGGCTTACACACGCACGCACACAGGTGTGTCGAAAAAAGAATTGATAATTGTATTAAAAAAAAAAAAACCTTCATTAATACATGCTTATGCCACATTGTTGGGCACATTCTTTGTTGCACCTTTGTGGCTATCAATTTTTTAACCTCCCTCCCCCCAAAAAAAAACAAATTTTAAAAAGTAATTTTCCTGATGATGACCTGAGGTCAAAACTAGTAGAAAAAGATTAAAAAGAGTGTAAGTAATCATGGAGGCTGTTATGATCCTGTAGAGTCATGGCAACAGCATAGAGCCACAATTATGTCAGGATGTTCAGTAGAAAGTGGATTTTTTTGAGGGTCGAATTGCTTACCCTAATGATTCCAGGTTTTGAATTCAGAGCTTTTCTTCTTTTAGACTAGTTTGCCTACCTTACCTACAAGGTGGTTGTGCCTAGTCAGCTCCACTATTTACTCATAGCTGAGGAAGGAGGTTGAAGAAAAGAGATTAATTTATGCCTATCCTAATGGCATTAGCACAAAGTGAAATGCACACAGTTTTGTCCAGAACTCAAACTTGGCAGATCAAGTTCGTTTTCTATAAGGATAACCATTACTCCATCAAACTAATTATTTGTTTTATTAATTTTGTAAATTAAATTAAGAGCGTAAAGTATTTGATATATCAGATGTGTGGATCACCAGCCCACCTTACCAACAAAGACATGAAACGCAGAGTCCTGAATTATTACTCTGCCTTATTTTTATAATTGTTAATTCACTCTAATACTGCTCTGCATCTTAGTATATGGAGCATAAAGATTGTGTAGTTTGGAGGCACTTTATTCTAACCCTACAGACACATACACACATACTGTTTATATTACCGACCTTTAGCCTCATGAGTAGAGTGTTCACCAATGGTCTGGGAGACCAGGGTTCAATCCCAGGTCAAGTCATACCAAAGACTCGGAAAATGATACTTGATGTTGCCTTGCTTAGCACTCAGCACTATAAGGTAAGGATCAAGGGTAAAGTGACGCAATCTAGGGAATGGAGTAGTGCCCTCCCCTACATCTCAGTGTAGTAGCTATTGAATAGAGAGCCTTTGGGTCACTCTCGAATAAGGTTGTCAACTTTACTTTACTTTTTATATATTGTTCATATTTTTGTTTTGTATGTTTATGTCCTTGCTCCAGCATCGGTAGTGCCACCCACAAAAAGCTTGCAGCATAGCTAAAATATTACCCCCCCCTCACTCGGCACAATCAGCCCCTCACATGTCAAAAACTCTGGAGACTTACTTGATAAAATCAAGGACATAAACATACAAAACATTATATATATATATATATATATATATATATATACATACACACACACACACACACTGACTATATAATCTGCCTTTGTTAGAAATGCCATTATTATTGTTTCAATGGTGGTGGTGGTGGTGGTAGTGGTGGTGGTGGTGTGTGTGTGTGTGTGTGTGTGTGTGTCAGCACAAAGACAAAAGGAAACTGATTTGTCAAATTGAAAGACGCTTGCTGGCAAAAAATTTCAAAACCAACACAAAGATGTCTGCATGGTACAGATGCACCACTGTCTGATATCAAAATTAGTTCAGAGGATTAACAGATAAAAATTCATTATCTGTAATAATCCTTATAATAAAAAGAATAAATGAATAAAAAAAAATGACAGAAAAGAAAAATGAAATAAAATCAAAGTTTTCATTTTCATATCTCCTGGAAGATGTGCAATGACCCCTGTTCAGGAATTTCAGCAAATTCATGAGAGAGAGAGAGAGAGAGAGAGAGAGAGAGAGAGAGAGAGAGAGAGAGAGAGAGAGAGAGAGAGAGAGAGAGAGAGAGAGAGAGAGATCATAAATCTTTATGGATATGAAGTGTCCAAACAAGAAACTTAAAAGTGTGGGTGAAGGGTAGAAGAGGGTATTTTCCTGCCTACTAACAGTTTTTACCCCCCCCACCAATTGACCTCAATGTAGCTCCGCCTCTTGGCATAAATAAGTAAATAAAATAAAGGTCATTTTGTCTTTTTTGTTGGAAGATTTTTGTAAAGCTTGCAATGAAGGCAATGCAATTAACTAGTAACCTTGGCTGATGGATAAATCAGATATTTTCCCCCTATTTCACTACAAATAAACAAGATTGTCAGTATTTGTACAGAGCAGTTCTCCTAGTGAAATTATTATTCATTTTATTCCAACTTAAATAAGAAGCACCAAACTAATGTTGATAAAACAAATTTTCAGTCATCTGCTTCATTTTTATAAAACAGTTACAGATACATTAGGTAAGAATTAGAATGAAATCTGATGGCATAAGGAAAAAAAATGAAAAAAGGAAGGCAATATATAATATATAAATAATCAGGTTGACATGTTTCACTACTAGAATATCGTCATCAGAATACATTATAGTTAAGTCCCAAAATTACAAATTGGCTGTAATTTGCAGGTGGCAGACTGCTAGTTTCTTAATGTTTGGAGAAGAGAAAGACTAGAGAAACAGGGTTGATGACAGTATTGTAGCTTGTTGAAAACATAATTTTGAAACTTTTAGTAAAGAAAATTAAAGCAATCTATTAAGTTTTTCTACCTAGGATTAGAATGTAGCATCTGTATGATCCTGGCTATAAACAAATGTAACAGAAACTAGAAAAAAGGGATATATATATATATATATATATATATATATATATATATATATATATATATATATATATATATATATAAATAAATAAAATATGCACAGCATTTTCTCTTAAGTGTATTAGATTAAACAGGACAGACACTTTGCTTCTGCCCATTTTATCATTGATCTGTTCAAGTCTTCATATGGTTGGAAAAATATGGTGCCTTCTTGAATTCATTTCATCCAGAACTCAAATGACTCATATAATGGTATGATAAAATGGGCAGAAGCAAAGTATCTGTCACACTTAATCAAACATATATATATATATATATATATATATATATATATATATATATATATATATATATATACACACACACATAGAGGTGGAAAAATGGAGAGAGAGAGTTACTGACTGGGTATCAAGAGATAATGATTGAAAGATTGAAAGGCAAGAAAGCCATAAAAAATTGAAACATTAAGAGAGACAGAACAAAAGAAAGATAAAAGAGAGGATGCTGCAAAATATTCATTCCATTTTTGTAAAGAATACAAATCCATATTTAGATTCAAAATTAAAATAAAATAAATCATAAAGACAATGCAAATAAAGAAGGATAAGGGAGATATTTGGAAGATACAGGTAAAGGATTGGAGAAGAACAGAGGCATGTGATAATATGTGACCTTAATTGTCAAAATGTGGTGAACTTTTAGTTTAATTAGTTATTCTTATTGTAATAAGAATTTACTCAATCACATTGTGATTACTCTTTGTCAATGAAAAACAGGAAACATCAACAATATTTACAAATAGGACAATTAGAGAGGTCATTATCATCATGTCGCGCCACCAGCGCGGATCTCCCTGACCCTCTCCTGCCAGCCTTCTCTATCGTCCATTACTTCCGGTAGGTCTTCAAGACTACATCCTGTTTTGGAACAGAGCTGTTGTATGAAGGTTCTAGCTGGTTGGCCTGCCTTTGCTCGTCCATGTGAAGGAGTTCATAGTGGACCCCTTCTTTAGAGAGTTACTTTTTTCTTAAAAAATGTATTCTACATATGTCTATAGGAAATTGCTTTTGATGTAGGGATATCCAATATATCCAATTTGCAGAATTTTAATTTGATGTGCCTAACCCTCAAATCCGGAATTCCCTACTTCAAAATAACAAGAAAGTGTTTTGGAACAGAGCTGTTGTATGAAGGTTCTAGCTGGTCGGCCAGCCTTTGCTCATCTATGTGAAGGAGTTCACAGTGGACCCCTTCATTAGAGAGTTACTTTTTTCTTAAAAAATGTATTCTACAAATGTCTATAGGAAATTGCTTTTGATGTATTAGATACACGTATATCCAATTTGCAGAATTTTAATCTGATGTGCTTAACCCTCAAATCCGGAATTCCCTACTTCAAAATAACAAGAAAGTGTCATAGCAAAGATGCTAGAGAAAAATTGTTTTTGGAAATCTCAGACAGCATTAGATGAGATGTATCTTATATCAAAGCTTCAAATGAAAAGTAACGGAGAAAAAAATTGTTTTTCATTTGCTATTGAGAAATAAAACAGGAAGTGAAAACATAAAACTGGGAGGTTTTTTTTTTGCTTTTTATTTTTATTTCTCATGTATTTATTTTATCATTTAATTTTTTCAAATACCTCCACCCACTTAAAGACATTTGCATCTTGACTTATGCATGATTTGTGATCTTTTTTGAACATGACAAATACAGATAATCTTCAAGAGATAGCTTCATTTAATTTACCTCAGAGTACAGGATCTTAAGATATGGCAATGAAAATGTTTCTTCATGATCAGACAAATATATATAGTTTTTCTTTAATGCAAGTATGGTTAGAGGGAACCCACAAAGACAGGAAGAAATAAAACAAAAGTTTTCCTGTTAAACACACACACACACTAACATATGCATACGTATACATTTAAAGACACCTGGACTAATGAGTAGAGTGTTCACCAATGGTCCGGGAGACCGGGGTTCAATTCCAGGTCAAGTCATACTATTAGGTAAGGATCAAGGGTAAAGTAGAGCAATCCAGGGAATAGAGTAGTGCCCTCTCCAACACCTTGGTATAGTAGCTATTGAAAAGGGATCCTTCAGGTCACCCACAATTAAAGTCGCCAAATTTACTTTACTACTACACACACACACACACTCTCTCTCTCTCTCTCTCTCACTCATACACACAAACATATACACATATTCTCTCTAACACATATATATATGCACACACATAAGATATATATATATATATATATCAATAATCCCATAACTAAGTAAGTGATGAAGAAGAAAATAATTTATGTGATAGAAAAGAAACATCTATTTAAAATGTAATTCAACTGGTCTAAGAGAATCTAAATTTAATCCAATTAACCTCCATTTAAAAATTGACCATGTGTCGCATTCTGCTTGTATGGAGGGTTTGAGTAAATATATACATGTTAGGCCACAGACTTATTAATTTACTCACATTGACACACGCATATATGTTTATTGAAGTTGAGAATGTTAAACTTCATTTAAAACTTAAAAACAAAAGCATCCTGGTTTTAGTTAAAAATGAGGCAAAGAAAAAAAAATTTAGATCATACTTTTACATAAGGACCCTAAGAAAATTAATGCTAGAAAGAAAGAAGAAAAGATTTTTTTAAAAAGAAACTGATTTATTTCTACAAAACTTTGAAAACAAATTATTCCTAAAATCTATCTTGGGTGAGTTCAGATGACGTAATAACTAACATTCCAGACTATGGATTTGAAGTAAGTGAGTTCAAACTCCAATCATACTATCATACTCAGTTTTGGACTAATATCTTTGGTAAAGGGTATGAACCTCCTTATTCCCTTAGCCATGGGTTAAATAGTATCACTGCTTCTTCTACAAGGATGGCTTTGGCAATAAATAATCCACAAAGATTGTTATGTCATTAAATAAAGAAACCAAACCAAAATGTATCTTTTGGTAGATCTGCAGTGTCCCAATTATTTTGTTTTTCTTTCTTTATGTATCAAAGCTGAAGAAAATATTTATATTTGAATATGACTGAGAGCCGAAGCAGCTAGAAATGATACAAATTGAATATTTGTAGCTGAAATTTTGCCAAGTTTTAAAACTGAAAATATGTATGTAAGTAGGTAGGCAGATAGTAACTATTTTTCGACTTACCTAATTTAAGAAGTTAATATCTCCAAGGCCAAAATTATAAGGTCAAATGTAAATAGAAAACTAACGAACAACCCAGCAGTGGGTTAGCTGGAGGTTAAAAAAAAGTTAACAAGTCTTAGAAGTAGGAGGGGGGGGGGAGTTAGTGCCCAAATTGAACAATCAAGGTTAGAAAATGAAGATTTAGACCTGAGATCCAATTAGTTAAAATACCATGGAAGGATAACAATTTGTCTGCTAGTTTTTTTATGGATTTAATTTCTTGTAAATGATAAGTTCACACTGAAAAACAATGATATTTGGGTATATCAAAAGTATACACAATTTTTACAGACCTTTATTCCAAAGCTTATTTTTATCGATAGACTATCCGTGACTCAACAACAATAACAGGAATCCAAAAAGGAACTGAGATTGTCTGGACTACAGCATTGCTGAGATTGGCTAGAATATTTAGGAGAATCTTGGAGAGCTGAAGATACTTACTGTCACTTGGATTTCAGTAAAAACTACCAGTTACTATTGGTGTGAAAGATCGACAAGGATTATTACAATAAAATATATATATATATATATATATATATATATATAAAAATTATATATATTACAACAGTTTATGGTTGTCACTATTTGACTTGGTGACCAAATGTGGTATAATTTGGAGAGTGCTCAGTATCTGAGATAGAGTTATTATATGATATAATAATAAATAAATATATATTAGTTTATATATATATTTAATAGCATGGATTCTTATCTGTGACCAAAGGTTTCATGCCGACTTTATAGATGATTACTGTGTAAAGACAGTATGAAACTAGTG
>CAUZXS010005866.1:62500-67500 GCA_963585895.1 Sepioteuthis lessoniana
ATGCCTAAGTCATCCATCTAGAAGGACAGTAGTGGTACTATTTAACCCATTGCTAGGAGGATAAGGGGGTTCATACCTTTCCCAAGGGTATTTGTCCAAAAGTGAATGTAATAGCAGAAGTTTTTGAACTCACTTATTGTGATTCCGCAGTCCAGCACTTTAACCACAAGGACACCCCCCAGTATCATTGGTAATGAGAAAAGTTTACCTTCAGATAAATTACCCTTATGATGCTTTCAACCACAACTAAACTGTCTTACAGTCATGGAGTGAGAGATTCTTAAACTTTGAATTTTTAGAAAATTGTTTTAAATAATTTTTTTTTATTATTACTTTTTTAAAAGCATTTAAGTTAAAACAATTGGTACCAACTGATTTTAAAACACTTTAGGGTGGAGATAAAATAAACACCCTTACCGAGGCTTGTAAAAACTAGATTTCAAAATATAAGCCTCCAAAATTGAAAAAAATATTAAAAAAGTAGAAAATTTTGAAAATTCTCTAAAAGTTTAAATGACCATAAAATAAGAAAAATTCATAGTATAGGGCTGCAAATGGTGAAAATTTGAGGATATTTGGGATGAACCTTAGATGAAAATGGATAGAATGCTCCTGTAATATCTAAAGTGATCAATTTTAGTTCACTTAATATGAATATTTATAAAATTCAGTGTAGAGCTTAACAATTTATTGTCAACAGCATAAATAGTACCTAAATTATAAATAGTACCTGAATTACTGTTCCAAAATCTGACAAATCTGTATTGATAAAATCTCTCTCTCTCTCTCTCTCACACACACACACACACACACACACACACACACGCACACACACTTTAACAATGTCAATATTTAAAAAAAATATTATTATTATTATTATAATTATTATTATTATTACAATAATCACTGAAGACCTCCTTGATGCATCTAGGATGTATGATTAAAAAAAATAAATAAATAAAAATAATAATAATAATAATAATAATAATAATAATAAAAAAAAAGTTTAGTTTATGATATATGAATAACCATCATTCAAATAATTGTCATTTTTTAAAATTGTACTCTAAAGAACTATTATCCCTCCACTTAAATAATCAGGTAATATGAATTTCAAGGTATGAACTAAAAGGTTTATTCTCACACACTGCCTTTTATATGTCATTTTTATGTCTCATTATATGTCATTTGGATGTCTCACTATTTTATATATTTATACTATTGGGAGTCAGTGCTTTTATCATGATTTGACTATAAGTCAGTATATCTAATTGAATTGTCACACTGTTATCCTTTTAAATCATCAAGTTGACAGGATTTTATGTGCTGCTAATAAAGTTCACATGATGAATCAGTTATTTGTAAAAGTATTCAGAGTTTGCATTTATTTTGAAAGGCATGACAAAAACTTTCTCCAATAAAGACATTCTATATCAAAGAATGTAGACATTCATGGTCTAACCATTTTTACCAACCCCTCCGCTCGTGCAGAATATGATACAAGGTCAATTCTTTTAAGCAGAGTTTAACAGGTTTGAATTCAGAGTTTTCCTTCTAGATTAGTTACCACACCAAGGCTGAAGAACCTAGTCTGCCCTACTATTCACCCATAGCTGGAGGGAGAATAATTGGATTCATACCTTTCCCAAGGGTATTAGTGCTATGTGAAATGCAATCAGTCTCGTCCAGGATTTGAACTCGTGTTGCCGTGTTCATGGTCTAACAGTTAATGTCATAGGAAGTGGACTCTGCTACTGGAGTTCAAATCAAATTCTGGATGAATCTATTCACATTTCACATAGTATTAATACTCTTGGAAAAGGTATAAATCTAACTATTCTCCCTCTTGGTATGGGTAAATAGTAGAGCAGGCTGTTTTTTTAAACCTTGGTATGGCAACTAGTCTAGGAAAACTGAATTCAAACCAGTTATAAACCTAGAGAGGGATGGACTCCAAATAAGCTATTCATGCCCAAGACAAACTATATGAACAGAGCCCTTATGACCAAACCAAGTTATGGCAACATTATTAATTAAAATACAGATTTAAGTCAGAAATTTTTATATAATTCTTATCTATTTCCTTTTCGGTATCATCTAAAAGTGTTTACTGCAATGTGAACCAGATAAAAAACTGTGACAGACTAATTCATATAATTGAAATAACAAAAATATAAAAAATAATACATTAGTAAAATCAGTTCAGACTATTAATATGGGAAAGAATAATAATAATAATATTAATAATAATAATAAAAAATATAATAATAAAAAATATAATAATATTAATAATAATAAAAACATATAATAATATTAATAATAATAATAAAAACATATAATATTATTATAATAATAATAAAAAAAAATTGATCAGGCCATAAGAATTTTTAAAAGAATGAATTTAAACCCATTAGCATAATGGTTAGGGTGTTTGCTAATGGTCTGGGAGGCCGAGGTTCAATCCCAGATTGAATCATGCCAAAAACTCCAAAAAAATAGTACTTGATGACTTCTTGCTTCACACTCAGCATTATAAGGTACAAATCAAGAGTAAGTGGAGCAATCAAGGGAAAGGAGTAGTGCTCTCCCCAACTCCTTGTAGCTATTCAAAAGGGAGCCTTATAAGTCATGTATTTATTCCCGTAAAATTCAGTTATATGTGACTTAATATTGTTTGAAAAATATTGACAGGTTGATTTTAACTCATCTAGGATTATTTTATATATTTGATATCAATTAACTCAAGCAGGGTTATTTTATACCTAGAGGTTAGAGAATTATGTTCACTGAATATTCATATTTTTTGTGTAGTTGTTTCTTAAGGTTTTTTTTGCATAGGGTCCTATTGAATATGAATAATCTTAAAATAAATCCATTTGACTCACAGATGGGACCCTAACAAGTACTATGACTTTGGGTTAGAGTGGACTGGAGGACTAATACCAATAAAGAGGTACTACACACTCTCAATATCTCCAGAACAAGAGCCTCACCATCAGATGTAGTTTACCCTGGACACCTCTTGGGCGGGGGTATCTTACTACAGAGGATACAGTCAGCATATTTTAAATCCTGCTAACGGCGTGGAAAAAAAACCCAAGAAACTATTGAATTATTTTGTAAGAATAATTACTAAAAGAGACAGTGCGTAATATATTTTGAGTCATGCCTTTCATTTAAATTAAATTTGAAAATAATTGGGAATATTAACAAAGAACGAAAACAAAGGATTATCATCAAAAGACAATTAAAATAAAGTTTAGATTGTTGTCTATAATAAACAAACAAGCACCCAAATAATTACTGTATATAATGATTGTCGTATATAATAAACTAACAGGTACCCAAATAATTGTTGTATATAATAAACAAGCACCCCAATAATTGTCACCATGTCAAACTTTAGGGGTGACAATTTTCTTTGTTAAAACCTGTTTTTCTCCAGAAATATTTTTAAAGAAAAAATTTTTTTCGAATAATATTAGAGAGAGAGAGAGAGAGAGAGAGAGAGAGAGAGAGAGAGAGAGAGAGAGAGAGAGAGAGAGAGAGAGAGAGAGAGAAGAAACTTAAAATCCTCTTTTAAAATTTTTCTTCTGTTTGGTTTTTTAATACATTTAACAGTGGTGTTAGATATGTTTCTCTCAGAGAAGTTTCTGGGGAAGGGATACTTGGATGGCTGATTTGACAGATAGATGCAAGTACAATGATGTGTACAAAAGTCCTCAGCCAAACCAAGAAGAAATTACTTTTTTTCCCCTATATAATTTTAAAAATAAACAAAACTAAATTCCAAGTATGTTCAACTTTGAGATGAATATTAAAGTTTCATCTCCATATTGAGCAGGCTCACTGACACGGGAGTGGGTTTCATCGTGATTTGACCATTGCATAGTATTTGAAATAAAAGTATTTAGAGTTTGTGTTCATTTTAAAATGGTATGAATGCACCTGTTTGAATAGACCAGGTAAAATGAAACCTTGTACAACCTGTTGGAAAAGAGATGAGTGCCATCAAATAACTCTACAGCTCAGAGAAGTGATCAGTACCCACCAGTGTACTCTGATATCTACTGTAAAACCTGTTGCATATTATTTGGAAGACAGAAGAGTGCTGGCAAGTAACTCCATTGCTTGGATAAATAAGTACTTACCATAGTACCCTGATATCTATGGGGATATTGGATCATTTGATATTGATTATATTAATTCTATATTTTTATTATCTAGTAAACATATATTATTCTATGGTTTATATTATTAAATTATCATGTAACATACAATTATGAAAATATTTTATCTTGATATTTTATTCATTACTAGAGTAAGGGTAAGATAACAGTTTAACAAAATGAGGAAAGATTTTATGATCTGTCAGTAAAAGGTCACATAAGAATGAGACTTGATTTGAATGTCATCAGTAGTTGTATATATAGGATATCTTTAAAATAAAGGATTACCATTATTTTGTCTTGAATATATATATATATATATATATATATATATATATATATATCTTTGAGTGTGTGTATAATGTGTATATATAACAATGTGTACATATTAGATACTAACGAAATTTCATTTTTTTTCTCTCTAAAAATGAATGGAAAATAATGGCAGTTATTATTTAAGGTTGAATTTTATTTTTATTTTATTTTTTGAAATAATTTTCAGTATTAAAACGAAATAACATTACATATCTAATTAGTTTTAAGTAAATTTTAAAGATTTAAATTCACCAAAAGTTAACCCAATTGGAGGTTATGCAAATTAAAAAATGTTATTCAAACTTTTAAAACATTTTGAATGAAATTAAAACTAGAAACATTAATAAACCGATTTATGAAAAAAATATTACTCGTTGAGAAGATGAAAATTAATGACAAAGACATTTGTCTGTCATTTTACATACATATATTAAGGCGTGCTTTAGTTTCTCACTAAGTTCTTAGTATGGAAGGCCACACACACACACACACACACACACACACACACAACTTAAA
>CAUZXS010005867.1:0-28035 GCA_963585895.1 Sepioteuthis lessoniana
TTCTAAGGAGGTAACCAGGGTATATGTACTTCAAGGCAGGTCACCTGGGTATACGTACTTCTAGGGAGGTAACCAGGGTATATGTACTTCAAGGCAGGTCACCTGGGTATATGTACTTCTAGGGAGGTAACCAGGGTATATGTACTTCAAGGCAGGTCACAGAGGGTATATGTACTTCTAGGGAGGTAACCAGGGTATATGTACTTCAAGGCAGGTCACCTGGGTATATGTACTTTTAGGGAGGTAACCAGGGTATATGTACTTCAAGGCAGGTCACCTGGGTATATGTACCTCTAGGGAGTTAACCAGGGTATATGTACTTCAAGGTAGGTCACCTGGGTATATGTACTTCTAGGCAGGTCACCTGGGTATATGTACTTCAAGGCAGGTCACCTGGGTATATGTACTTCTAGGCAGGTTACCTGGGTATATGTACTTCTAGGCAGGTCACCTGGGTATATGTACTTCTAGGCAGGTCACTTGGGTATATGTACTTGTAGTCAGGTCACCAGGGTATATGTACTTCTAGGCAGGTCACCTGGGTATATGTACTTCTAGGCAGGTCACTTGGGTATATGTACTTCAAGGTAGGTCACCTGGGTATATGTACTTCTAGGCAGGTCACCTGGGTATATGTACTTCAAGGCAGGTCACCTGGGTATATGTACTTCTAGGCAGGTTACCTGGGTATATGTACTTCTAGGCAGGTCACCTGGGTATATGTACTTCTAGGCAGGTCACTTGGGTATATGTACTTGTAGTCAGGTCACCAGGGTATATGTACTTCTAGGCAGGTCACCTGGGTATATGTACTTCTAGGCAGGTCACTTGGGTATATGTACTTCAAGGTAGGTCACCTGGGTATATGTACTTCTAGGCAGGTCACCTGGGTATATGTACTTCTAAGGAGGTAACCAGGGTATATGTACTTCAAGGCAGGTCACCTGGGTATACGTACTTCTAGGGAGGTAACCAGGGTATATGTACTTCAAGGCAGGTCACCTGGGTATATGTACTTCTAGGGAGGTAACCAGGGTATATGTACTTCAAGGCAGGTCACAGAGGGTATATGTACTTCTAGGGAGGTAACCAGGGTATATGTACTTCAAGGCAGGTCACCTGGGTATATGTACTTTTAGGGAGGTAACCAGGGTATATGTACTTCAAGGCAGGTCACCTGGGTATATGTACTTCTAGGGAGGTAACCAGGGTATATGTACTTCAAGGTAGGTCACCTGGGTATATGTACTTCTAGGCAGGTCACCTGGGTATATGTACTTCAAGGCAGGTCACCTGGGTATATGTACTTCTAGGCAGGTTACCTGGGTATATGTACTTATAGGCAGGTCACCTGGGTATATGTACTTCTAGGCAGGTCACTTGGGTATATGTACTTGTAGTCAGGTCACCAGGGTATATGTACTTCTAGGCAGGTCACCTGGGTATATGTACTTCTAGGCAGGTCACTTGGGTATATGTACTTCAAGGTAGGTCACCTGGGTATATGTACTTCTAGGCAGGTCACTTGGGTATATGTACTTCTAGGCAGGTCACTTGGGTATATGTACTTGTTGGTAGGTCACCTGGGTATAAGTACTTGTAGGCAAGTCACTTGGGTATATGCACTTGTAGGCAGGTCACCCAGGTATACATACTTCTAGGCAGGTCACCCAGGTATATGTACTTGTAGGCAGGTCACTTGGGTATATGTACTTCTAGGCAGGTCACCTGGGTATAAGTACTTGTAGGCAGGTCACCTGGGTGTATGTACTTCTAGGCAGGTCACTTGGGTATATGTACTTGTAGGTAGGTCACCTGGGTATAAGTACTTGTAGGCAGGTCACTTGGGTATACGCACTTGTAGGCAGGTCACCCAGGTATACATACTTCTAGGCAGGTCACCTGGGTATATGTACTTGTAGGCAGGTCACTTGGGTATATGTACTTGTAAGCAGGTCACTTGGGTATACGTACTTCAAGGCAGGTCACCAGGGTATATGTACTTGTAGGCAGGTCACCTGGGTATATGTACTTGTAGGCAGGTCACCAGGGTATATGTACTTGTAGGCAGGTCACCTGGTTATATGTACTTCTAGGCTGGTCACCAGGGTATATGTACTTGTAGTTAGCAGCGCCAATACTAGCCAAATTCACTTGACCACTGGTTCTCAAACAGTGTCCCTGTCGTCCTTGGGGCTTTATATAAGATTTTTAGGTTCCACACTCGCAAAATACCAAATTGGCTGTCCACAATAGTATTTTAGTGGTCAATAAAAGAATTTTGTTTTAGACATAATTATTGCAAGAAATAACCAGGTTCTAAATGGAACAACTATTGTAGGATGTAGTATAAAAGGTTTGAAATGTTCTCAGCCTAACCAAGCCTTTTTTTTTTCCTTTGAAATTTGAAACAATCTGCTGGGCATGTTGAGCCATGAGATAGCTTATATGTTTCATAGTTCAAGGCAACAAGAAGCTGTAATAGAAGAATGGAAATGGGAGAAGTTAGATGACATAATGTAACCTTGAGGTTGTATGTAACATGTAGTTATTGGTCAGCAAGACTAGCTTGTTAATGATTACACCATATTGAAGTGACCAAGTAAGGCATTGTAATATGATTTAATATCTTTATATTTTTCCAGACTGTGAAATATTGTGGAAATTGGATATGTCATGGTAAGTTTGTTCTTTCTTTCTCTTCTTTTTCTTTCCTTTTTTCTTTTCTTTCCTGATATTATCATGTATTTTTTCTCTTTGGTATGATATAGAAAAACTTTTCTTGTAATATAGAAAATCTTTTCTTGTCGTAATATAGAAAAATTTTTCTATATTACATTTTTTTAATATAAAAATATGGCTTAAACAATTTTCCACTCATTTTTCCTTAGCTTTAAGAGTGAGAAAAGGACAATCTTGTTTACTGTAAGCTATCTACATAATTTGCACCTGAGCTTCTTGTTACATGATTTATACAAGTGTCAATAAATCAGGAGAAACCTCACTGTTTATATTCTTCCTTCCAATCTTCTTTCCAAAATTTTTATTTTCTTTTGCCATCTGTCTAAATCAGGACTTCTTTGACTTTTTACTTGTAACCAAATGTAATTTCAGTTCACCTCCAAATGAATTAATTGAAGTATGCTAACATTTTTTCTTGGTCTCACTAGATGCAATGATAAAATAGGATTGTATTTTTAAATATTTTTGGTTTCAAGTTTAAAATTTTTACAAAATACAGAAAAGTTATTGTAAATAGGATATTGAGTCATAACAACACCTAAACCAACAAATGCCAGGCAATACTGAAACTGACTTAAATAATGATCCAGAAATCTTCAGTCAGAATGG
Source organism: Sepioteuthis lessoniana (assembly GCA_963585895.1). NCBI lineage: Eukaryota > Metazoa > Mollusca > Cephalopoda > Myopsida > Loliginidae > Sepioteuthis > Sepioteuthis lessoniana. The sequence goes on from CAUZXS010005867.1 coordinate 3,352, forward strand.
GATTTTTCATTCATAATAATTTGATTTTAATTTTATTCATTAAAAAACTGTTACTATAAGTGAGAATTCAAGTTTCAGGCATTGTATTTTAATTGTATGTTTTCAGTATTTTTCTTTCTTTATATTTTTATTATTAAGTAATTTTTTTTTTTAAAGATATCTCATTACCTGTTATTAGAATGGATATTCTAAACTTCACTATTTTCCTAAAATAACTTATCTAAAATATAATTGTTTTTAAATGTTTTCTTTTTGTGAAAATATGATTCCAGATATAGTTGTTCATTTTGAATGCATTATATGTGAATCCGGCTCATTGGCCTAGTGGGTAGAGTGTTCGCTGATGGCCCGGAAGACCAGGGTTCAATACCAGGTCGAGTCATACCAAAGACTTAAAAAATGGTACTTGATACTTCCTTGCTTAACACTCAGCATTATAAAGTATATATCAAGGGTAAAGTGGAGCAATTCAGGGGAAGGAGTTGCGCCCTCCCCTACATCTCAGTGTAGTAGCTATTGAAAAGGGAGCCTTCGGGTCGCCCTCGACTACTGTTGCCAACTTACTTATATGTGAATGACTCATCACTAGTGGCCATAATACTGAATTAGGTTGTCCTGTGTATGACCATAATCTGCATATGTGTTGTATATTGACCTATGACCTGGCCGGGCTGTCAAAATAGGAAATGCACCTTTGTAAATAACAGATGCATCCAGTCAATCAGGATATTATAACCTTGACCGTGGATGGGTTGAATGAGTGCAATTTGTGATGCCCACAAGAAGGTAGGTGTTGAACTAGGCATGGACAGCTATCGATAGGTTATTAGTCATATGGAAGTCAGACCTGACTGCTAAAATAAAATGCAGTTTTTTCCAAGCAGTGTCAATACTGCTACATGGATGCACTACAAGGACGCTAATTAAATGTATGGAGAAAAAGCTTGACAGCAATTACACAAGAATGCTGCGAGCAATATTAAACAAGTCCTGGAGGCAGCACCCCACAAAGCAGCAGCTGTACGACCACCTACCACTCATCATGAAAACTAACCAGACATGTGGGATACTGCTGGAAAAGTAGGGACGAACTCATCAGCGACATACTCCTGTGAACCCCTTCACATGGACGAGCAAAGGCAGGACGACCAGCTAGAACCTATATACAACAGCTCTTTGCCAATATAGGATGTAGCCTTGAAGACCTACTGGGGGTGATGGATGATAGAGACGGGTGGCAAGAGAGGGTCAGGGAGATCTGTGCTGGCAGCGCAACATGATGATGATGATATGTAAAATAGAACTGTTCAATCTTTTACTAGAATTATTAGTGTTGAATAACAATACTTAAAACTATTTAATTGCATACAAAAAAAAATGAGTTGAATTAGATTAGATAGGAATATTTTATAAATAGAATCTCTAATGTCAAATAGCAATAGCATCTTCACTGTGTGGAAACAAATGATTAATATTAAACAATTATTTTTGTTAGAAATACTTGAAATCACTTAACTGTGCACAAACAATTAGGATTAAATTTGATAGAAATACTTGATATATAGAATTACTGATGCTGAATAGCAATACTTAAAACCATTTAACAATGTGCAAACAAATGATAGATATTAAATAGAATTATCAGTGTTAGATAGCAATACTTGAAACTATTTAACTGTGTGCAAACAAATAAGCTCTCATTTAAAAATAAAGTTACCTACAAACTACTTAGTTACAAATAGAATATATATATATATATATGTGTGTGTGTGTGTGTGTGTGTGTGTGTGTGTATGTGTGTGTGTATGTAAAAACAGGATTTGACACTAAATTACCATTAAGGGTTGATATGTCATTAAACCAAATAACCTGACCTAACATCTTATGCAGGCATCCTGTTTGATGTATTATATCGAGCAACTGGTCAACATGATCCAGAAATTTTTGTTCTGTTATAAAGGAATTCATAAATGCAAACTAGTAAATTCATTCCCTGTGGATCTCGATGCTTTTATTCACCTTGCCTGAATTTTATTCACTCCTTGGGTATATATAGACTTCTTTGAAAAACCCTGGTCCAAATCTCTCAGCTTCTTTTTCTTCTTCTATTTCTTTCATTCTCTCTCTCATGTCACCTTTTCTTTCTTCTTTTTTGTCTTCCTCTTCTCTTTTCCTTTTACTCTTTCCAAAATCTTTTTTCAATTTAAGAGGATGCTGAAAACTTCTCAGTGCAACCAAGAAAGGACTTTGGTTTTTTTTTGTTTTGTTTTGTTTTGTGTTTTTGAAAGTATTAATGAAACTTGAGAAATGTTTTAAACTGTGAAAAGAATATGTGAAATAGTATACATAGTTCATGGATCTAAGTCATTCTTTCCTTGGTTCTGCCAAGAACTTTTTAGAATCTCCTCATACATTACTCTTTAAATTACCATGAACAGAAAATCCGGCGAACACTTGCACATGACATACAGAAACACTGGACAGCTGTTTCGACTTTATTAAGTCTCATCAGCAATATATACTATGATCTCCCCCACTGGAGATCGAACCAGCGACCACAGAATGCAGAGCCAAAACCCCACCACTGACCCATCAGCCCACATCACACACAAGCGATGCCAAATTAACTTGTTATGGAATTGTACGGCTAATTAACCTGAACATGTCTTGCAAGTTACATCCGTACACTTTATAGAGGACACAGTCACCTCCTGGGCCATGACTTCCCAAGAGGACTGGAAATACACATCCATATAATTATTATAACCTCAAGGGCAAGGAAATAGATATACATTGTCTTTTTTAAGTAGAAGAATTATATTATGAATTGAATTATTAAGGCCAGAAAATCTGACTTTTGCACAACATACAGGAAAACTGGACAGCTGTTTTGACCTTATCAGTGGTCGCTAGTTTGATCTCCAGTGGGGCAGATTTCGGTATACACTGCTGATGAGACCAAATAAAGTTGAAACTGCTGTCCAGTGTTTCCGTATATCATGTGCAAGTGTTTGCCAGATTTTCTGGTCATGGTAATTCAATTCACAATATAATTCCTCAACTTAAAAAAGAAAATGTACATTACTCTTTATTTATTCATTTTTTTCGTTTTCTTTGCTCTTTCTTACAACTTTAATGTTTTTAAAAATTTTTTGACTTATTTTCTCAACATTTCCTCCTTTCTTTTTTTTCCTCAAACTTCTATTCAGACCTTTGAATTTCTTAAATCGTTTCCTTTATTTTTTACTTTCTCTTTATTTTTCCATTATTTCTACCTTTTTTTACCATCATTTTACTTTTTCTTCTACCTCTTTATCTATTTATCTCTCTGTTGTTTTTTTTCCTCCGTTCTTTACTTTTTTTCTTTTCTCTCCAATAAAAAAAGTTATTTGTTCAACCTATTATTTCATTTACCATTATTCCAACACTGATCATCAAACTGTCATTCATTCAATTCAAAAGCCTCTGGCACAATTCAACTGACCTTGTATCACAAATTGGACAGCTGGCCTGCATTTAGACCCTCTTGTTTGCCCCCCTCACAAAACACTTAACCAGGTTTTTAGAGTTTGTTTCTTTTCTATTTTGACATTAAAACCTTATGTTTTTCACCTGTAACCTCGAAATCTTTAGTGCAAGGAACAATGTTACACATCTACTTGGCTCATTTCCAAAAAGAATAACTGGCTAAAACAGTTTGTGTACTGTTTTGTGGTGAATAAATCATAATTGGCAATGTGATTTGTCAGTCTAAAAGCCAGTCGTCCAGGTTTTGTTTTTGTTCATCCTCTGTGCTGAAATTTGAAGTCTTACACTGTCAGTCTTGGATCTAAGCTAATAGTGCAAGTTAGTTGGTCTTTTGTCAGAAAATTTGTAAGTTCTTAAGTTCACTTCCTAGAATTGATTTCTAAAGATGAGTAAGGTTTATATATGAGGTACTGACATAATTTTTATTGCAATTTTTTTAAAACTGCAAGACAATAATTTGAAATGTTTTTGAGAAAACAAAAGAATTACTGAGGATTCTAATTTCTATTCAAATAATAAAATAAACAAACAAGCCAAACATACATTTAACCATGTGCAAACAAATGAGCTCTAAAGTTACCTACAAACTGTTAACTTCAATCCCAGGTCGAGTCATACCAAAGACTCAAAAAATGGTACTTGATGCCGCTTTGCTTAATACTCAGCATTATAAGTTAGGGATCAAGAGTAAAGTGGAGCCATCCAGGGAATGGAGTCACGGCCACCACTACACCTCAGTGTAGTATCTATTGAAAGAGAGCCTTTGGGACCCTCTCGACTAAGGTTGCCAACTTTTACTTCTTATCTATATATATATATATATATATATAAAAGATTTGGAATGAACCATGTAAGGTTGATATACAATTAAACCAAAAAATAAACATCTATTTGATAGGGGTACTTGATAAATAGAATTACTAGTGTTAAATAACAATATTTGATGCCATTTAACTATGTGCAAACAAATGAGCTCTGGTTCGTTTAAAAATGTTACTGTCAAACTTTTTTCTAACAAATCATATAAATAGGATTTGGCATTAAATAATCCACAAGAGTTGATATGCCATGGAACACAATGAAACCAAATTAAACAGCAATTTTATTATATAAAATCCCTTGGGAATTATTTGTTAGTTTTCATTGGCAGGTATGGTAAAGTAAGTAAAATTGGCAACTGTAGTTGAGGGTGACCCAAAGGCTCTTTTTCAATAGTTACTACACCGAGATGTTGGGGATGGCACTACTTTATTCCCTGGATTACTCCACTTTACCTTGATCTGTATCTTATAATGCTGAGTGTTAAGTAAGTTAGCATCAAGTACCATTTTTTGAATCTTTGGTATGAATTGAACCCCGGTCTCACGGACCATTGGTAAACACTCTACTCATTTGACCAATGGCAAACATATATAAAATGCAGTGATTCATGTATCAATTTCAAAATAGGAAGTAAAATCATATATGCTAGGCCACAATTATTGCTTCATTTTATATATATATATATATATATATATATATATATATATATATATATATATGTGTGTGTGTGTGTGTGTGTGTGTTAGGCTACAATTATCGGATGAAATTAGCTTTGAAATACCAAGTGAAGTCTTGTTTTCATTTTGGTAATTACTTGAATTAGTCATGTGTATTCAAATTTATAACGTGTTAATGGAGAAGTCACTTGAGATTTTCATTTAGCCAGCATTCTATTTTTTTAATATAGCTTGAAATTACATATACTAAGGGGCTTTTTTTTTTTTTATATTTTTAGTGTTAGTAATTGTTGAATTAGTCACCTGAACTTTTTTGAATACTTGGGAGTTAATCTTATTTAAAGCAAGGAAAATTGAATTGAACATTTTCTTGTATTTTTCATATATTTTAATGAGAAAGTTATCAATTTTAAGGTTTAAACCTTAGAATCCAAGTGGCCAATTTATTGACCTAATCAGGTTGGCCAGTGGAATCCCTTTATAAATACTCAAATAATGAGGGGGTGTCCTCGTGGTGTAATGGTTAAAGTAATGAACTGCGGAATTGTAGTACGCGAGTTCCTACTCCAGTCGCACTATTACATTCCCTTTCGGACAAATACCCTTGGGAAAGGTATGAACCCCCTTATCCTCCCAGCTATGGGTTAAATAGTACCATTACTGTTCTTCTAGGAGAATAGATTTGGCATTAAATAACCTACAAAGGTTGATATGCCATGAAACAAAGAAACCAAACCAAACCATCAAATAATGAATTTTATGAAGTGTTCTATTCTGTTGTGGTACCATCCCTATTTGTGATACACAATAAATTCTTCCAATAAAGATATGTTTGACTGTAATCCACTCAGAGAGTAGGTAGCAAAAGCTACATTGGCAACATTGTATTACTTGTTTACTGTAATATATAACTTTTATTCTTCTCTCTAAGTACATGTTTGTCTTATTTCTCTTATGCCTTTTCTGAGAACATAACAACTTGGCTCCCCAGAGGGAAATCAAACCCCAGTCTCCCGCATGACATTGGAAACTTTTTCCTTGTTGAGTCATACTCTTTCATAAATGCCCACAAGGAAATGATTTTAACAAAAATGTCTTTATTTATTGTAAGTCTGCGGGGACACTTACCAACTATATCACATATTCTCAGTTAATATAGATAGCTTCTTTACCACCAGCCTTTTTCTTCTTTCTCCTTTTTTTTTCTCAGATGATAGAATAAGGATTTCGATCTTGATTAATTACACTGAAAAAAACAGTATATAATCAACAGGTTTATAAAAAATGAAAAGAGAGAATCTGAACAGTGAAACAGGATAATAAAATGCAACAATGCTTAAAAAAAAACAACCTGTAAATGCCCAAGTTACAATAAATAAAGACATTTTTGTTAAATCATTTCCTTGTGGGCATTTATGAAAGAGGATGAATCAACAAGGAAAAAGTTTCTAATGTATATATAAATGCTAATGTAACTGGTCAGTTAGAAAGAAGAGATTATTAAAAATACTTATGTAATTGTTCTGTTACAAGGAAGATAGTTAAAAATGCTTATGTAATTTGTTAGTCAGAAGAAAGAGATAACTAAAAAAAAACAATCCATAATAAGTTCATTGTTGTTATAAAAAAAAGAGTTCATAACCAAATCAGTTGCCTTCTCTATCAAATATCACTAAGTATTTCAAAGTTAATTTCATCCAATACTTGTTGTTATAAAAAAAAGAGTTAGAATGATATCAACTGTCTTTTTGTTAGAGAATCATGTTCTTAGACGAACCAGACATGCAAGTCACTGCTGGAGAAGCAGGGACAAACTCATAAGTGATGTACTCCTATGGATCCCCACATATGGCTGGGCAAAAGCAGGATGACCAGCTCAAACATACATCCAGCAGCTATGTGAGGATACGGATTTGACCCTGAAGATCTGCCAGAGGCGATGAACGATAGGGAGAAGTGGTGAGAGAGGGTCAGGGATATCCGTGCCTGCGGCACGACATGATGATGATGATGATAACCCACAAGAGTTGATATGCCACTTTTTTGAATAGACTCAAAATGCCTGTTACTTTTTTCATAGTTGTTTCAAGTGATACACAGAAAATAGAATGCTAGCTTCATAACCAAATCAGTTGCCTTCTCTATCAAATATCACTAAGTATTTCAAAGTTAATTTCATCCAATACTTAAGCAATGATTGTAGCCTAATGTATATATGATTTTACATGCAATTAGAAGTTGACTCTTTATTCTATGTATATATATGTCTATTTTACCATATCCATCAATGAAAAATAACAAAGAAATGATAAGGGCTTTTTAAATGTGAAATGCAATCAGTCTCGTCCAGGATTTGAACTCGTGTCGCCGTGTCCATTTCCTACGACGATAACTATTACACCACGGGCACCTCCTTTTTTACTTTTTAACCCATAGCTGGGAAGATAAGGAGTTCATGCCTTTCCCAAGGGTATTTGCCTGAAAGTGAATGTAATAGTGCGACTGGAATACAAACTCGCTTACTACGATTCCGCAATCCATCGCTTTAACCATTACACCACAAGGACAATAAATGGCCACTTAATATTGGTAGAGTATCTATTAGCATCAATTACTGCCTGACAGAATCTGGCCACATTTTCAACAACCGATTGACAAAAACCATGTGATAATTGTTGCCAATAATTGTTTAATATGTTAAATAACTCAATTTTATTTAAAAGCTTGCAAATTTTAAGCTTTTTATCAAATACTGACCACTGAAGTTTCATTAAATAAAAAATAATAAAATGGTCCAGTTTCTTTTCTTTTTTTTTTTTTTTGTTTTTTGGTCCAATACTGTATCTGTTGTTATAATAAATCCCAGTATCTGTTTTTTTGCCACCATATTATTGGGAAAACAGGACATTTTCAAATAAACTTTTCTAGATTTGCCTGGAAATGAAAGTAAAATTGGTTTTGAGGTGATTTGGCAACCAGAAACCAAGTTATGAATACTTTTTCAGTATCTCAACTGAAAAAATTTCAGGTCTTACATACACTGCTCCAATTATCTCATAGCTTTCACTCTTTTGAAAGCAAATGAAGACCGAAAATATTTCTGCTGGGGAAATTTTCCTCATGATTGTTAAACAGAAACAGACCGACAAATTTTGGCTTAGTAGTATTACTCATGTATTCCATAGAATTTCTTAAATTCGCATTGCAAAATTACCAATATTCTAGTTTTTACTCAGTCATTTGATTCAGAAAAAAAAGTAAAAGAAGTCTTTGATAGAAAAAAACCTCTGCCAACTGGGGCTGTAAAAACACTGACTGCACCACTGCAGAGGGGTAAGACCTCCCCTCCTACAGACCCACACTCCGATGAGTGTTCTGGATATGATACTAAACCATCTGATAGTGAAATAGCAATACTTGAATCCATTTAACTGTATGTAAACAAATGAGCTCTGGCTTGTATAGAAATGTTACCTACAAACTATGTGGCTTCAAATCACATATATATATGTAGCAATCAATGAAACCATTGACATTATAAATAATATTTATAACAACCCATCCCTCCCTCTTCAAAAATCAACCCTAATATACTTTGTAAAATACTCCTAACATGCCCTACTGAAGTTCTATTTTATGACCACCTGGGTAACATTTACATTCAAAGAGACGGTGTGTCTATGGGATATATATATACAGGGTGGAACGATAAAATTCTTTTTTTGTTGCAGACCATCTACTAGATGGCCAGATGTGTACAAATCCCAAGAGCGATAGGAGCCTTCTATCATGTCTGAAAGTAACACAATGTTCAATGAGTGAGATCGAAGATGTGCCACTGTACAACTCATGCTCTCTACCAATCCAAGTTATGATAACAGGGCCATTGCCAGCACCCTCAAGATGCATCGCTGGATTTCCACGAATAACAGAGATTTGCCTAGGGTGATGAAAACAAAGTTTCCGGCTTCGGTTATGGTCTTTGGTGTGGTTTCAAGTGAGGGCCACATCATGCCACCTCACATCTTCGAAGTCGGCTTGAAAGTCAACACTAAAGTGTACCTGGATGTGCTGAAGAGTGTGGTGATCTCCTGGTGCAATTAGGTGGCTGGTGGCAGACCCTGGATGTGGCAGCAGGACTCGGCGCCAGCCCACAAGTCCAAAGAACCTACTGGACTACTTCGTTTGATCATATGTCGAGAACATCACCAACATGACCTCCCACAATACCAAAGCCAGCCTGATCACCGCCATCTGCCGAGTATTCGCTGAACTCCCACCGGCACTTGTAGAAAAGGAATGCTCCCAGTTCCAGATCCATATCGAGGTGGTAATTGAGGCTGAAGGTAGCTACATTGAATAGATGCCAGCTCTACTACATAATCAAGTTACCTGAATTGATTTTTTCAATAAAAGTTTTAAAAAAAAGCTGTAGTATTGTTTTCTTTAGGATGACACTTTTATTGTTCCACCCTGTATATATGATTTGTTTTATAAAGTTCCCAGGAGAAATGAATTAATTATAGTCAAATGATGGTTTGAGTTTTTTCAATTATTATATATATATATATATATATATATATATATATATATATAGATATATATAAAGGATTTAGCATTAGATAACGCACAAGGGTTGATATGCCATAAAACACAACCAAACCAAATCAATCTAATAAAAAATGATATTAATTGCATAATAATAAAATAATTTAAACATTAAACACTCATATGTATAAAGAAAAATGGTTGGTAGATATATTTGTGTGCCAATGAAAAGCACCATATGTTTCTTTAGCTTTTTGCTCAATTGTTTTAAATGACAATAAGTTGATTGGTATGAACGTAATTATCAAAAAGCCTAAAAGTTTCTGTGAACCCAAAAAAAAAAAAAAAATGAATAAGAAAAAAGAAACAAAACTATTTCACTTTAACAGCTGTCATCATCAGTTTAACACCATATGTTAAGCTTTTTGCTTTTCCTTATTCATATTTTTATTTATTTATTTATTTCGGTGGGATGGTTTTTTTAAATTTATTTGATAACTTATGTTTGAATTTTCCTTCTATAGTAATTTTTTAAAAAATTTTTAGTTGTGATTCAATTTTTAAAAAATCTTTCTTCCTTTCTTATTTCCTGATTTTATTTTAAATCTTTTATTTAGCATTTTGTCTGACAGAATTTAAAAAATTTTTTTTAGTTGTGATTCAATTTAAAAAAATCTTTCTTCCTTTCTTATTTCCTGATTTTATTCTAAATCTTTTATTTAGTATTTTGTTTGACAGAATTTTTTTTTCTAATGGTTAATTGATAGATTTAACTTGCTGAAAGGTTGTCTTTGGTAACCTTTAAGTTCAGTGGTCTATTTATAGAAATTTACTTATGAATAAAACAAAGGAGAATACCCTATAATTAGCATTTAATAGTTATGTCCCTTGAAAAAATAAAATGATGTGGTGGGGGGAGTTTGAGCATCAATGCATATCCAATATTAATACAACTCAACTGTATTCATTAGCAATCCTTTTATTCTCTTTTCATATTGTCAGCTGGGGCTGGAGAGTATGCCAGCTGTAATTATGCTGATGGGTAAGATATTACACCCTACCTGCTCCAAACAAGTGTCCTGAATATGACGATAAACTATCTAATGGTGAAGTTTCAGACCTGGAGCTTTGGGAATATAAAATATGTACAAATCAACTGCTCTGCACAAGCAAAATGTAACACAAGGTCAATTTTTTTAAGCAGAATTTAACAGGTTTGAATTCAGAGTTTTCCTTTTTTTAGATTGGTAGCCATATCAACGCTAAAAAGCCTAGTTTGCTCTACTGTTTGCTTATAGCTGGAGAGAGAATAATTGGATTCATGCCTTTCCCAAGGATATTAGCACTATGGGAAATGCAAACAGCCTCGTCCAGGATTTGAATTTGCGATATCATGTACACTTCCAATAATGATAATCATTACACCATGGACACTTCCATCTATGGGGAATGCAAAGTACCTTTCATTGCCTTTTGACCTGGAGTGGTAGTACCTGTTAAAGTCCCATTTATGAGTCAAATAGAATTATTCTATCATCTACTAAACTTGAAACCATTTAACTGTGCACAAACAAATGAGCTCTGGTTTGTTGAAAAATGTTACCTACAAACTATTTGCTTACAAACCATATATATATATATATATATATATATATATATATATTCCTTTAAAAAAACAAAAAACGGTCACATAAGGACTATAAATTTATTTCCATCTTGTTATGGGTATTGATATGAATCAATAATACCAAAAATAACAGGGCTTCTTCAGATTCAATGGATAAAATAAATACAGCCAGAATTGACACTGGAGGGGGTAGAAGAGGGGGTGCAGAGTTTCCTTCCCATTTCACCCACTTCTGGTTTTTCTTTTTATTACCGGTCGGAATCACAATAAAGTAAGTAGACGTGTATTCAAACTCACTTTCTACAGCAAATTAAATTTTAAATTTTTAAAATCTTAAATTCTAAATACATTTCAATAAAAATCTCCAGATTTAACAATTATTCAGGGAATTGCAACAATTCTTATTAACCTTATGTAAAGATTACAGTAATACTTATCTTAAATTAAATTCAAAATTTAAAAATGAAATTTTGAATTCAAAATTTATATTCGTGCCCATTAATTCAGTTACCTTTCCATTGAAACGTATGTTCACATCACATGGTGTGTTCCCATTTTTAAAATTTTATTCTTTTCACCTCAAATCTCAAATTAATCCTAATTTTTATTTGACTAAACATTATCTATGATATTTAGACAAATATCATAGATGGAGGTAGCTGCTCGTTCCAGACTATGTAGCAGGGTTTCGGCTTGGGCGGGTGTATTTGCCAGAAGTGCTATGTTATCGGCGTAGTCCGTGTCCATAGATGTTTGTGTGGGATATCTTCCGCTTATTTCCCTTACCAGCTTGAAACCATTATCTTTCATTATATCGATAGACGTTCTAAGCATGTAGTCTAGGCAGATGATAAACAGGTATGGGACTAATGTGTCTTCTTGCAGCATGCCTGCTACAATGTCAAAGTAGTCTGTGTCTCCATCCAGGGAGCGGACTTTTACTTTCGTGTTTTTATATAGCATCATTATGGCAGCGACAGTTTCTTTGGTTTGTTCATTGGTGAGTAGTACTTGCTCCATCTTTCCTCTGTGTACGGAGTCAAAGACATTAGAGAAGTCGACAAATAATATTGTTGCATCAAGGTTTTTTGAATGTACACTTTTGAGAATGTCGTGAATCGATTTCTCTGAAAGCCATTTTGGCTCTTCCTAAGTATCTACTCAATTTTGGGTTCTTTGCAGTTGCGTAGAAGAGCATTGTAGATCTTGACTACTATGGATGTAAGGGTTATCATATTTACCCAACCCCTCCGCTCGTGCAGGATATGACACAAGGTCAATTTTTTAAGCGGAGTTTAACAGGTTTGAATTCAGAGTTTTCCTTCTCCTAGACTAGTTGCCTCACCAAGGCTGAAGAACGTTGTCTGCCCTACTATTTACCCATAGCTGGAGGGAAAATAATTGGATTCATACCTTTCCCAAGGGCATTAGTGCTACGTGAAATGCAATTAGCCTGGACCAGGGTTTGAACTCGTGTCGCCGTGTCCATTTCCTGCGACGATAACCATTACACCATGGGAATCTCCGTAATGGATGTAAGGGTTATACCTCGTCAGTTCTTGGCTATTCCGAGGTCACCCTTCTTAGAGAAAGGGAGAATGCATCCCTTTGTCAATCTGTCTATTGCATTTTGGTTATATTTGGCATTACAGTGTTAGAGCAGTATATCGTCAAATTCCCTGGTCTTCCATACTTCTGGAGTTATTTCATCAAGCCCAGCTGCTTTCCTATCTTTAATATTTCTTAGTTTTGAGTCGAGTTCTTCTTGTATAAAATGTCCTAGTTTGTTATCTAATTGATTACTAATAATTTTCGTGATTGGTTCATGCGTAACTTTTGGAGGTTTTTCGAGTAAATTCTCAAAATGTTGTTTCCACAGATGTATTTGTTCTTCTTGGCTGGTAGCTTTCAGTTTAGCTTTCACAGTGCTCTTCCTTCTGCTCACTCCGTTTAACGTCTGCCATGCTATCCTAGATTGTCTATCTTCAACCGAGTCTTTAATCTTATTGATCAGATTTTGTATGTATTCTGTTTGTTCTTTTAGGTATATGTCAGTTAATTCATTTTGTGCCTTCTTAAGTTTCAGGGCATTGATACTGGTTGGGTTCCTCCTATTGCATTTGAAAGCAATTTTCATGTCTGCATGCTTTGTTCTAACTGCTAATGTCTCCCATGTGACTCTAGGTTTAGTTCTTTGTTTACTTGGGATGCATTCTACTGCCACTTAAAAGTGGGCATTGAGAAAATTCTCATATTTGTCATTCGGAGTAGGTGATTCTGATATCTCCTGAAGTGCATCGAATTTGTTTCTTAGTGTTAATGTGTATTTATCTCTAATATCTGTTAAGCAAGGACCAGTCATAGTGTACGGTTGTTGTTGTTCGTGCCGCATTCCTTTGTTGGCTCATTTATATCTTTTGGGGACAATTTGGTGATTGGAGGACACACCATTAAAAGAGGAATATGCCTCTCAATTCAATGCTTTGTTATTCCATTTCTTATTTATAAAGACAGTCTATCTGTGCTTTAGTATTATTTGCGTAGGTGTAGGTCCATAGTTTTCTCTTTCTTTTCTGAAATTTAGTATTGAGGCATGTTAATCTATTTTTTTAGCGTGAAATCTGTTAGATGTTTCCTATTTCTGTTTGACGAGTCGTGTAAGTTGAATTTGTGGTTTGCGTTTTTACCAACTTGGGCATTCATGTCTCCACCGACGATGACAATGTTGCGAACAAGGGAGGATAGCTCATTATAGAAGGCGATGAGTTCAATTTCTTCATTAACATTTGTAGGGCTGTAGCAGGAGATGATTGTTTTGCTGGGATTGCCATTAAGAGTAGCTGCCATCATCTTCGGTTTTATTTTTTCAATGCTATTTAGTGATTTTAGAGCCCGTGGTCCTATAAGCATACCTAAACCTCCTATCATGACATTAACAGAGTTTTTCCATGGAGATGCCGAGACAAACGTCTATCCATTGCCGGTATCATGATATTTAATATTTTCGCTATCAATGTATTTGTATTCTTGCATGCATATTATGTCTATGTTATAATCTATCGCAGAAGCTGTCAGCTCCAGTCGTTGGCCTATTCTATTTAAGGTTCTAACGTTGAATGTCACTATTTGTATTGTGCGTTTGCATTTTAGTAGTTTTTGTTTTAGTTTGAGCTTTGTAGCTGATTTTACGAACACTGGGGCCAGGGCTCCAACCTCAGCAGGACACGCCCCTTTTTTACCCGCATGAAGAGCAATGCAGTTCGGACAAGTAGTTTGAGTGTGAGTCATGGTAATCTTTTGATGACTGTTTTTATTCTCATCTATAGAAGCCACCCTAATAGATGAGCAACAGTAGTTCCCCGATCAAACTATTTGATCCTGGCCTTTGTCCCATAGGATATGTAAGCCCAGAACCTGGTTAGGTATATTGCTGACCCTTCATAGGCTTTGTCTGCCTTTATATCCACCATGCTGCTTCCCATTGCTTTTGAGAAAAAAATCCTTCCCCTCCTGCCTGTATTAAGTTTTAACTTAGCAAAAATCCACATTTATTTTTTAAAAATTTCATCAGATCCTTATTTATGGTTCATTGCATCCGTATAGGCATTCTATTTTTATGCCGCTTTATGTTTTCAAACTCTAATAAATTCCAAAAGTATTAGTATCTTTGACCTCCTTTTACGAGGCCACCTTGCTTAACACTCAGCATTATAAGTTAACGATCAAGGGTAAAGTGGAGCAATCCAGGGAAAGGAGTAGCACTCTCCCCTACTACTCGGTGTCGTAGCTATTGAAAAGGTAGCCTTCGGGTCACCCTTGACTAAGGTCACCAACTCTACTTATTTTATTAGGTTCAACTGTTACTTAGAATTTGTCTTTTTGTATTTAATGCACATATAATATACAGCAGTGATTTTGCAAAAAAAAAAAATCTTTCAAGCATTTTAAAATGACAATATAGTAAAAACAAAAAAATATCTAACAATCAGTTAACCTCTGCCAAAGGTAGAAAGGATTTGCCTTGCTTTTAGTGACCATTTTCGTATCTTTTATCACAATCCATTAATTCTACTGTCGCCTGGGGTCCAAAATCTTTCCTCTCTTAGACAGATATACTCATGTTTTCTAGCGTTGGGGGTTGGGAAGAGTCATTCAATTATTCCATTTCCTTTTTTTCCTCTCTTTTTATAACTGCTTCGTCATCTAACACAAAATTCCCAAATTTGGGAAATTTGGAGTATGAACCTCCTTATCCCCCCTCTTCCAACTATGGATTAAATAGTACCACTACTGTTCTACAAGCATGGATTTGGCATTAAATAATCCGTGAATGTTGATATGTGATGTGGACCCAGGTTGGAACCACGAAAAGACAACTTGGAACAGAGTATAAGTTTAAAGATATATTGAAGTAACAAGATACAGAGAAAAGTGGTGGCCTAAACTAGGTTTACTTGTCAGTCGAATATCCGTAGAGTATCCAATATTTTCGAGAGTACTTGGCTCTCGATTAATATAGAATTTGGAAGAGTCCATGAATGGGTAGGTAACGGTCCCATAACACCCCGCTTCCAAGAGGTTTTTTTTCCTGAAGAGTATAGTTTAGTATTTTTCCTTTTAGGATCGACGCTCAGAGGATCCGTAAACTTCCTTTTTCTGTTTGAACGTCTAACCCCGGGAGAAGCCTGGGGCGCGTCGAGGTCAAAGTTCTCGAATATCATATAAATTGGCTCTTCGCAAATTTGTGGTGGTGAAACGTTCAAATCCTTAAATCGACATTTTCTCAATTGATTGAGATAGCGCTTATGCATGTTCTTGGGGCCTTGGATAATGTAAACTAGCTCTCCCACTCTTTGTTTCACTGTGCCCACTTCCCAAAACGTTATGTTATTCTTGTAAACTTTGAATAACACTTTTTCGCCACAGGCGTAACATTTTTAGGAAGGCCGACTGTCTTTTTAAATCTTGCTTGCCTCGGTATCACCACTCTGCCGTTATATAAAAGGACATCGTCGCAAAGTGAAAAAACCTCCGGCACATTAGGATCTTTATTATAGATTTTATTCTTTGTGGTATAGAGAAAGTCAACCTTCAGAGCTTCTCTTTTAATGTCTGCAAGTGTGACGGGGAGCTCTATTATAGTATCCGCGATCATATTCTTTATTTCGCAGTTAGTTCTTAATGTTGCGATGATTGAATCCTCGAATACTTCGGTGTTCTTCGGAACAAGTCAGGATAAACCGTCGGCATGACAGATGTTTTTAGAAGACAGGTACTCAATTTTGAAATTGTAGTTTGGTACTATTTACCAACCCCTCCGCTCGGGCAGGATATGACACAAGGTCAATTTTTAAGCGGAGTTTAACAGGTTTGAATTCAGAGTTTTTCCTTCTCCTAGACTAGTTGCCTCACCAAGGCTGAAGAACCTAGTCCGTCCTACTATTTACCCATAGCTGGAGGGAGAATAAGGGGGTTCATACCTTTCCCAAGGGTATTTGGCCGAAAGGGAACGTAATAGCGCGACTGGAGTACGAACTCGCGTACTACTATTCCGCAGTTCATCGCTTTAACCATTACACCACGAGGACACCTAAATGTTCCAAGTATTTTATTTCTGATAGAAAAAAAGATCACATTTCGCTTCCTTAACTTTAAAACTGTATTCTTGGATTTTGTCGAATACGCACATCATATGGTTTCTATGCTCTGTCACAGATTTGGTGGTGATTAATATGTCGTCAAGATAAGCAGTTACGAAATCAAGGTCGCCCAGCATGGCGTCTATGACCTGCTGAAAGATGGCAGGCGCAACCTTGACCCCAAAAGCCAGTCTATTGAACTTATAAAGACCTCTTTGCGTGTTTATGCACAGGAGCTTTGAACTATTTTCTTCCATCTCTATTTGAAGAAATGCGTCCGATAAATCTATTTTTGAAAAGATTTTGCCACCATTGAGTTTATTGAATATCTCCTCAGAGCTAGGAAGTGGGTAGTAGTGGTCTTTTAGTACTTGGTTGAAAAATCGGCGCAAACTCTAATTTGATTAGATTTTTTCTCTTATAGACTGTCGGCGCAGCCTACACGCTGAAATCTGTTTTAGACAAGATACCTGCTCTTTCCAGCCTGTCCAGCTCTTCATTTATTTGCTCTAGAGCCGCGAAAGGGACGTTTCGCTTTTTTTTAAAAATATGAGCTGCGTGTTGTCCTTTACCTGGAACTGTGCTTTAATTTTTGTACATTTCCCTAGACCGCCTGAAAACACCCCAGGGAATTTTTGTTTGAGTTCTTATTTTAATTTTTCGGTGTTAGTAGTTAGGATTTCTAATTTACGACAGAACGTGCTCATAGGGCAAACCCAAAGGTTGAATTTTTCAATCCAATCCGTACCTAATAGATTGCCTGTGTTTTTTAGCACATATACTTTGAGTTTCTTAATAATTCCGTTCAAAGTTACTCTGAGGACCACTTCACCCAAAATGTTTATACTGTCACCTGTTACGGAACGTGCTGTCTTTTTCGTTCTCGGTAAAGATGGCTTGTTCAGAAGTCGCCACGTATGCAAATTTATTATCGAGAGGTAGGAACCCAAGTCAAGCTGGAATTTTACTGTCTTTTGAAGATTTTAACCATTACATATTGGCGTAAATTCCCGTCTTCGTTATCGCCTGACTGTGTTTGTTCTTATTTTATTTCTGGGTTTCCTCAATTTTTTGGCACACCAACAACGTGTTACTTCGTGGCCAACTTTACAACAGTTTTTACAGGTTTTCTTCTTTTTCGCTAGGAAAAAACCTCATCCAGTGTAGGTCACCACAGATATAACATGGTCCTGGTGGTGGATTTTTCCGTCGATTCGTACTTTGTTTGTCGTAAATATTTGGTTGCGTAATTTTACTTTTCCCTTTCTGTGGGGAATAGAGTGTCGGTTTGCTCTTGATGTTTTTAATATGAGTTACTCCCGATTCCTCAGTAGTTTTAGAGACACTTTTAACGGATACTACCCTCTGGCAATCCTCAACCAATTTTTTAAGGGTCAGACTTTGTTCGTTTTCTTGGTTAGTTAAGACACGGCGTCTAATTTCAGTGTCTTCTGCTGAGACCAGACCCTACGCGAAAATAAGACATTTGAAGTCGACTGCGGTTAAATCTACTAACTTGAAATCGTTACAGTGTTTATTCACTGTCGCCGCAAACGTCAAATAATCTTGCTGGTCATCCTTAAATATATTAAGGCATTTCCATCTCTTATGAAAAAGTGATGTGTTCGGTCCACACAGTTCAGATAATAATTTAACTGTCTCTGAGAACTCCAGATCCATTGTTTTTTTTTGGAGGATAAAATCAACGAACCTACTGTGTTCAGTTGTACCCAATTTCCTGAGTAATAAACGTATCTTTTTTTCGTTTGACCATTCTTTGCAGTCCACGTTAAATACGTCTTCATATCGTCTGTAGAATACATGAAAGGTTTTATCGTTTTCTGGTACATACTCAAAAGTTTCTATGGTACTGTAAATAGTACCCTGGGAAAAAGTAGGTTTTGGTGCCGTTTAACGATTTTAATTGTAACTCTTCCATTTGGTTCTGTCGTCCCTCACTTTTCATTAATACTCATTGGGAATCTTTCCTCATTTCTTTGTTGTTGTTGTTTCTGTTACATTCGTTGTTTGAGGAGTCTTTCCTCATTTCCTTGTTGTTGTTGTAGTTCTTTTTGTTGCTGTACCTGCTGTTTCATTAGACGTTCTTCAATTTTCTGTTGCCTTTCATCACTCTTCTGTTGGTGGTCCACCTGAACTTTTAACATTTGTGCAATTATTTTCTGGAAGTCCTCCATTATTGGATTACAGAAATTTTAGTAATATCCAGACAAAAAAAAAAAAAATGACGACGATTTTTTTTGTGGAAGAAGAGCGAGCAGACCCCCCCCCAAAAAAAAAACAACTGTAATTACGGTTTCTTTTCCAAACACGTAAACAAAGACTGGGCTATTTGCGTGAGTATGTCATTTCGAATCTTCGACGCCAGTTGATGTATGAATCAATTGGGATTTTTTGCTCGAGTACGTAATCTCGAATCCTCGTTCGCCAGTTGATGTGGACCCAGGTTGAGACCACGAAAAGACAACTCGGAACACGGTATAAGTTTAAAGATATATTGAAGTAACAAGATACAAAGAAAAGTGGTTGTGTAAGGTAGGTTTACTTGTCAGTCGAATATCGGTAGAGTATCCAATATTTTCGAGAGTACTTGGCTCTTGATTAATATAGAATTTGGAAGAGTCCATTAATGGGTAGGTAACGGTCCCATAACAATATGCCTCAAAACAAGAGAGACCAAAATGACAATACGTGTGTATTTGTTTTATTCTTTTTTCTGCGTAGGATTTACTCATGGCTCATACAGTTTTAGTTAAAACCTGCAACTAATCTTTTTTTAAAAACAAAAACAACATGGAATTGAGGTCTTTTGGTTGATAAAACTGGCCAAGGCACTGACAATGCTACCACAAGTTGTTATCAAGGGAACGCATCACTATTAGGGAGAAACTACAATCTGCAGGAGAAGTACTTGGACCTTTGGTAGTATCATCTACTTAAAAGCCAAAATGACAAAGTTATCTCGAAGCACTGGTAATTTCTTTCTTCTCACCTGTTTCTTGTTATTTTGGCCCAGCCTACCCAGCTGGAAAATTATCACAATTTCTTTTCTTTCTCATTTTTCTTCTCTTATAATCAAATATCATTGAAATAGAAACAAACTAATTTTAATTAGCTGGACATGGAAAATGAAATTTTTGATCTTGCCAGAGCAACCAAAATTCACATTCTTAAAATTGTTGTTAATCTTTTAGAATTTTCTTTGTCCTTTTTTTTTTTTTTGGCTTTGACTTATCTTTTTATACTTATTTGTATTTTTTGCCCTTTAGGAGCAGCATATTGTTGTGGAGAATACCTTGACCGATGCTGTTTTTATTCTCAAATTTACCAGTTTTGGTGTAAGTCATTTTATTTCTTGTTTTAAATTTACTATTGATTAATGAATAATGAAATATCTTCATGGGAGGTATGGATTAACCTAACGGTTATTAGAAAAGAAAATGGGATATGCAAGCTTTTTTTCTTTTATTTCATTCATTATTATTTCTTTGCATTGGAAATTTACAAACCTAATTCAACATAAAAATAACACATGCCTTTTTTAAGTGCAGGTATTCACCTTCATATATTCCAGACAGGATACTTTAACTCAATCAACAAGGTAAAAACATGAGGACGACTTTTTAAAACATGTGCAGCATTCTTTTTATTTACAGAGAGTAGCAATAAACTTGAAGCTGATAACCTGACCCTTATTTAATGTGGGATTCAGGGGAGGTAACTCTGACCCAACAATTACTATTATCAGTAGTTCTATCAAGTAATGACTAGAATGTTAATTTCAACAGTTTGTTATGCTTTCTTGGGTGTCTTCCACTTTTTGATATCTTCTCAGATTGACCTTAAAAAAAGAAGTTATAGTCTTTGTACATAGCATGATTTTGTTACTACTCAGAGTATTTGGACAATTGACCTCATCTTTGTTGATATACGCACAATGTTTCAGTCAATATGTCCTTCAGCTGTACTCAGGTGTTTCATATCAAACTTGGGAGCTTATATAGAACCTTGAACTGAACCCTTTATCGACTGCTCCAATTCTGTTTACCATAACTGGTTTTTACTTAACTTAAAAGTAAGGCTGGAGGAACATCAAAAAGCAGTATGTTGGGGAGAGGTTGAAAAGTCAGGTATGGCTGACCATATGTGGAAAGAAAAGGGAAACCATCTGCTCTTGTAAGATCAAGTCAAGACAATTGACGGGGAGGACACTGGAGGATAAGACGTCTTAAAGAAGCAGTTTGTATGTTGAGCAACAGACACCTGTTGAGTTGACCAAGTATAGAGAGGAATACGATTTGGGAACAATTAATCAAAAAAGTTCGATTGAAAAAAATTGTGATATGAGCTAGGGTAAAAACATCTGATATGATCATAGAGAGCAGCATCTCATGGGTTGATGGAGACATTAGGTTTACAAGTCCTAAAAATTCACTCTGAATTGTCCGGCAAGGACACATGGTGCAATAGATAAGGTGTTTGGTTGGAAAGTGCTTCTTTGTGAAATCATCTGGGGGTTGGAGGTTCAATCCCAACTATAGATAAACTAACAAGGAATACTTACTATAACTTAACACTAGTACTTGGTCATGATTAACAGAATTTGAACGTTTAACCCCATGGATTAAATATAGGGTTTGGTTGGAGGTTCTGTGCGGGATCCAAAGTTGGACATGAAACACCTGAAGAAGACTGAAGGACATATTGACTGAAACATTGTGAGTATAACAATAAAGATGAGATGAATAGTGCAAATATTCTAAATAATAATATTTATCATGCTTCATCTCAGAAATTTAGACAAAAAAAAGCATACTTTTTAATTTTTTTTTTTTGTAGATCTTTGAATTTTAGTTTTGTTAAGAGGACTACCTCCAAACAAATCTATTATTTGTACACCCTACTGAGTGAAAATGCTGGGTGACACAAAGAAGAAAAGAAAGACTGGCAAGGGCACTTTGGGTGGTGTAATGGTTGACAAGCTAAACTAGCAAACCTTCACGAGTGAGTTTGAGTCTCATTGCATGCCCCATTCATACAGCCTTGTGCCACATCTAAGCAAAAAGCTTAGTAAATTACTAAATACATTACAAATGGGCACCTTTGGTGGTGTAATGGTTAGCAAGCTAGACAAGCAAACCTTCACAAGTGAGTTTAAGTCTTATTGTGTGCACCATTGACATGTCCTTGTGCCACATCTTAGCAAAAAGCTTAGTAAATTACTAAAAGAAAGTTTAGCAAGAACAGGTCAACCATAGACTAAAACTTAAAACTTATTTTTCTTAACATGATGAACTAGGCAAAAGGAAACAGACACTATGCAAGAACACAATAGGTTCATAAGAAAAGTTTCTGCAGTAATTTAGACTTGATTTTAAGATTAAGTGAGCTTCTTTTACTAGTTTTCCTTGGTATGAATTTCAGATCCAATTCACCACTGCCTTTATTATGTCTGTAATATATCCTTTTCTTTTAAGGGTTTTGGTTAATATGGGCTGGAGTATTTTTTGTACTTGCCACCTGTTCTTATCTATGTTGGCGCCAAAAGACAGAACGTTCATTATTGATGCAACAACCAAACAATCAATTATCTAATCAAGTGTCAATTTCTCCAAATGGCCCAAGTTCAAGTCTCAACCATGGAGGAATGGCAACACCACCACCACCCTATCAAAATTATCAACCATATGATGTTCCAGGACAACCACCAGTCATGATGTCTGTACCTCCTGCATATGAAGAAGTAAGTCATCTGCCACTATTGTGTATCTTTTATATATATAGGCCGTGTGTGTGTGTGTGCATGTGTATAAATATATATATATAAAGTTTTAATAGCCTGAATGCAAAGTCATTGGTGTTTGGTTACCTCTCCAATCATCAGACCAAGAGCTTGAACTATTCAAACTTAGAGGGGGTGTCCTCGTGGTGTTAAAGCGATGGACTGTGGAATCGTAATAAGCGAGTTCGTAATCCAGTCACACTATTACGTTCACTTTTGGGCAAATACCCTTGGGAAAGATATAAACCCCCAAATCCTCCCAGCTATGGGTTAAATAGTACGACAACTGTTCTTCTAGAAGAATGGCTTTGGCATTAAATAACCTATAAAGGTTGATATGCCATTAAACAAAGAAACCAAACCAATCAAACTTAGATCTATATATACTCTATCACCAGTAGAGAAGATTCATTCTTTATAAATATAACAAACCATGTAACTATGTTATTTATTATATATATATAGGTCGTGTGTGTGTACATGTGTATAAATATATATATAAAGTTTTAATAGTCTAAATGCAAAGTCATTGGTGTTTGGTTACCTATGCAATCATCAGACCAAGAGCTTGAACTATTCAAACTTAGATCTACATATACTCTATCAACAGTAGAGAGGATTCATTCTTTATATAACCAACCATGTAACCATATTATTTATTATATGTATATAGGGTGAGATGGGTAAATTATCACCATTTTAATTATTAATTTTGTACATATGCTTTATTTGTATCTGGTTTTATTAACTGTGAAACAAAATAGAGTTAGTTGGGTACTGTGTGGAAAGCAGTGTCATGATGCAATTCAGTCCTCCAGAAATTTGGAAATGACATGCTGTGCTGCTTGGCATTCATGCAAGAAGCTCCAACACAAAGATTTCACAGTGTTTGGGCAGTCTAGTTGGCTAGGGCTGTAGAATACACTGACTGCACCAGAGGGGTAAGACCTCCCTCCAACCAGTGTCTCAGATGTGTCATTAAACTGCATTTGTTGCTGAGGCTCTAGTCCTGGAGCTTTGGAGAATGTGGAGTACCCCTTCATTTCTATTACTCCCAGGTCCACTCTGACCTGGATTGGTAGTACCTGTTATGGTCCCATCTATGGGTCAAATAGAACTATTTAATCATTGACAATGCTTGAAATCATTTAACAATGTGCAAACAAATTACTGATATTAAATTGAATTATTAGTAAAGTTGGTGACTATTGTTGAGGATGATTTGAAGGCTACCTGTTCAATAACTACTTCACTGAGGTGTAGGAAGGGTACTACCCCTTTCCCTGGATTGCTCCACTTTACCCTTGATCATTACCTTAAAATGCTGAGTGTTAAGCAAGGCAGCATCAATTACCATTTTTTGAATTTTTGGTATGACTCGACCTGGGATTGAACCCCAGTCTCCTGGGCTATTGGCAAACACTCTACCCACTAGGCCAAAACATTTAATTGTGTGCAAACAAATGAGCTGTGGCTCTTTATAAAATGTTACCTGCCAACCATTAATCAATAAATCATATATTTAATATATATATGTATAAATGGGAATTGGCATTAAATAACCCCCAAAGGTTGATATGCTATAAAATACAACTAACCAACAGTGTGTGCTTGTTAATCTAAAAACAGTGCAGAGGTTTTGAAAACATTTGGATGTGTCCCGTGGTGATTATAAAGAGATAGCAACATGGAAGGTTCACTCTGATCTTACTGATAAGAAAAGAATTCCTGAAATATCAAGGTGAGAACCAGGCCATAATTAACAATCTCAGCAGGTCAATCAGGTATATAGCCAGAGACATGGGAGTTTCTGAGTATCTTATCAGGCAGGTAGTGCATGAAAACATTTACTATTTCTCATACAAGATATGAGAGGGTCAATTTTTATTGCAAGCCATAAAGTAGAAGAGGAAAGACCATGTTGATAAGCTTTTGAACAACTCAAGCATTCCCGCCAACTGAACATGGCTTTTCTTAGATAAGAAAAATTTCTGTTAGGATCAGATAGTGAACTCATAGAACAACCATTGGCTTGCTCTGACC